>OFHS01000240.1:1894-45092 GCA_900245855.1 Calvadosia cruxmelitensis
CCCTCTCGACGCTTAGAACGGCACTGAGGCAGTAAGATATAATTTCCATTAATTATTAACTTTGAAGGATGTAAGTCAACTGTCTACCATTTATTTCAAATCTTATTTTATTCTTCAGAGTATCCCTTGACATGATGTCAGTTCAAGGCAATGGATCACCACAGTGGAAAGACAAAATAGAAAAGGGTTTCTTTCGAGGGCGCGACAGCCGGCAGGAGAGACTAGATTTGGTTGCGAAAGGAAGGAAGAACACTGACATGTACGATGTTGCATTGACAAACTTTTTCTTCTTTGATCACGACGAGGAGAAGTATGGCCCAAAAGAGAAACATATCTCCTTCTTTGATTTCTTCAAGGTAATTAATGTCCACATTTCAAAGAGTATTTTAGTCATTTACTATTGAAAGGTGTGTTTTGAATATTGCTTGTAAATAATGCTTAGTTCATTAATTTCATTCAATCGTTTAATGTGTGTGAGGGAAATCACACTCTTTAGATAAACATGTTCCTAATGAGCTCCGAAAGGTACTTAACATTGCTCAGCTGATTAGAAGCACCAGCATTAGCCAACAGGGGCTAACATATTGACGTAATTAGCCATATTTCCTTGTCCTCGTCAGAAAGGCTTGCCTGCATGCCATATGAGAACATACTGGACAGCAGAAATGTTTTGTGGATATGCACCTAATTGTGATTCGGTAGGTTAATTGATAATTTTGCCGCTTTTGTGCATACATGTTATCGGTTGCACTCTGCATTAGTAGCAGGAATTATCAATCCGATTTCCAACAGGGAATAAAATACAGACTTGTGCAATTTCTCGGGAAGTGATGGTAAAAATATCAATTTAAATTAGTGTAGGTTAACAGATTGCCATTAAAATAGTTGACAGCAATCAATGGACTTGGTGCTATCAATGCAGCATATTTATCGTTAAAAAAAAAACAGTGATTTCTATTTTTCATTATTGCTTGTTTTTGACAAATTTCTTCACAAAATGAACGGATTGCACGGACAAATGAAATGATAAGAAATCAGTCGGGTAATTTTAAACAGCTCTATTGGTTTACTGTTGTATAATAAATATTTGTTCTCTAATTTAGCTTGTAGCAAAATTCACGCCTCGTACAGTATGTCTTTGCAGCATTCAAAGTGGACAAATCACGCTTGAATACTGTATTTTCAAATTATTCTTGTCTAGAAGGATCTGCTACTTAGCTTTCACCTACGAGTAAAATTATTGCGATGCGCCGACAAGTGCCATGATTATTGTAATGCTCCGAGAAGCTGTCTCCCGTTGGAATTTCAAAAATTGATACTTTCAATCACCTAATGTGCATTGCCGAAAAGTGCTAATGTACATTGCTGAAAAGCGCTAATAGAAGAAATCAACCATACATCTTTGATTTCATGGAGTCCATTTGGGTGTTGAAAGAGGTCTTAACTCCCTAATGAAACATGATCATAAACGAGGCAATCAAAATAGTTGCGGTATTTTCATAGTACTTTGAGACTTGGTAGCATCGCATCAAAGGAAGTTGTAGCAAACGATGATAACGCGACAAATTGAGGTTGTTGAATTACGACTGGATTTCAGATATGTATATGATCATCATTGGATAATTTAAAATGGATGCGAATTGCAGGTATTGCGGATGCAAAGCAGGCGCTTACGGTGACGATTTGAAGCAACTTTTTTCGAAATTCAGTCATAAATATGATACGCGGAAGAAGAATTTTGTCTTCCACGTGTCCAAACAGACCGAGGCAAACGTTCATTTGCATTCCGTGGTATTGTTTTATTGAATAAATATATAGAATTCGTTCCAAGCTTGAAAATTTGTTTTGAGAAACCATGTAAAAGGAAAACTCAATAAAAATAAAGTAGCCTAACTGTGTCAGACATCAAGAAATACCTGCCTGAATTGAAACGTTTATAGATGTAATGTAATGTAGTTTATTATAGCCACATATTGTATTAAGGTGTTTATATGTCTTAAATATACTGATATCTTATCTATTAAGCTATCTATTCACTAAATCGAAGAGAATACATACAAAAGTGTAAAGAACAACATACAATTACATATTGATTTGACTATGAAGAGAATCACTGAAACGAAATTCTTACATCGGTGATTTCTCCCAACGACGGTTTCGTCTTCTTTCGTAACGGCATCTACTGTCCCGAGTCACTTCTTGTTGCAACGGCATCGACTGTTACTTTGAACATGATTTTACAGTAAACCACAGCTTATTTATACAGTTTTATTACATGCAAAAGTTGATTACATATGTAGTTCTATTTTAAACACAGCGTAACATCTAAATCTATCTCGCTTCGTTTACAAATCTCGCAATGACGTAATTTTTATTCTCGCAAACCTTGCTATTGTATTCTTCACAAAGGTGCTTTACTAAGGCAAAAACATGTAAGGTAAGCAAATAATTATAACTGGGATGCAATAAAGTTTATGACATAACGATTACATTTATCACATCGTTAAAACAGAAGTACCATCTTGATTTGTCTTTTAATTCGTTACAAGTTTGTAGAAGACGAAACGAGAGAGGCTTTTTTGCATTCCATATATATAATATTTGATAGACCGATTGCTGGTCCCACGATAGGGAGAGATGGCAGAGTTCCAAGGAGTACATATGATCCATGGTGCCAGAGCTCTATGTCGTGAGACACAGCGTATGGTATAGGACAGACGAAGTTGTTGACACAGCGAAGTACAGACGGCAAAGAGGATGATTAGTAGGTTGACACGGCTACATATTCGTAGGGTCACTTGACTGCACAATGACGACATTGGGTTCACACTGACAGCGTGTCAGCTACTACAAGTTCTGTTGCATTGTCTCGTTTTTGACATTTTTTATTTTGTCTTTCAGTTTAAATATCAGATCAATATTGATGGCACCGTGGCAGCATATCGTTTTCCATACCTACTTGCTGGTGGCTCGTTGGTACTAAAACAAGACTCATCATATTACGAACACTTCTACTCTGAGCTTGTGCCTTGGGAGCATTACGTTCCATTCAAACAAGACCTGAGTGACTTAGAAGAGAGAATCTTATGGGCAAAGTCCCATGATGAAGAGGTTGGTTTTTCAAGGACTTTTGATCGTTCAGAGACTACATAGTCGCAGTCTGCTGAAGTCAAAGTACAGTCAAACCTGTGTTAGCTAGCACCTCTATAGAGCAGCCACATGTGTATAAAGACCACTCTTCATAACCCCAAATGACAGTTTCTATAGAAATCAACCTGGACAGAAAAGCCACCTGTCTATAAAGGTCATTTTCCTCTGGTCCCAAAGGTGACCATTGTAGACAGGTTTTATTGTACTTGCTTTGCTAATTAATGGCTGTAATGTTCCTGTTTACTTGATATCCCATTGTTGCTCGTGTTGCGGTCAATGAGAATATTTTTTCGTCAGTGCCGATGTGTAAAAAATTAATTTACCGGATAAATAAAAATTTAAGTTGATGAAATTAACCCTTGTCCTGCTTACAAAACTAGTTAAATGAAGACTTGAAATCGCTTTATAGATTGCTCATTGGCTGATTGCTAGGGACTAGCTTTCTGATTGGTTATATGTTGCTACTTTTGACTTGCTTCAAAAACGTATATATACGTCAATAGCAGGACAAGAGTTAAATTAAATTGTCTTAAGTAACACTGTAATATTAGGTTGAATTATATCTCCGGAAACCACTTTCTCAGCATTTCCAGATTGGGAAAAATGAGAGTAAAGGATCAGATTGGGGTACTCCCAAAACAACTCACGAGCCACACCCTTTGCAAGTGATTGATTTTCTTGAGTCATTCGCATGACCAAGAAACCTATCTTTGTGTTGTTCATCAATGTAATTATCTCTGAGTCAGCTGCTGTTGTCTCATGCAGGCATATCGCATTGCAATGAACGGACAACGATTTGCAAGGAACCAACTTATGCCTGAGAATCTCTATTGTTACATGGCCAGGTTGATTGAGGTAATCGTTCATTTTGCACATTTTCATGTTTGTATCATGAGACTGAGGTCTGACAATTTGGGCAGATTAAGCGACACGTTACGGTTCTCTGCAATATCCTTGTTGGCAATAATATATTCTATTTCAAGCACATATTTGCTACAGACGGTAGTTATGCTTACAGTCGAGACTGTATTAGCGACCACCTCTATAGAGCAGCCACCTGTGTATAAAGGCCACTCTTCATAACCCCAAAATGACACTTTCTATAGAAATCAACCTGGACAGAAAGGCCACCTGTCTATAAAGGTCAGTTTTCTCAGGTCCCTAAGGTGACCATTATAGACAGGTTTCACTGTATCGAGTTGAATTTAAACTGTTGAACATGAAATCAAGAGAGCAAGCGATTGCTGTGCTTTTGTATAATCCAAAGCCAAGCCTCTATCCATCAGCTGCACTTGAATAGTTGCAGAAAAAAATCAAATAGCTGTGACAAATTAGCTGCTGCTAATCGACTTTTTCAAATTCTGTCATACTCTTTCCTTCCTTGTTATTAGTGATCTTATCAGATCTTTTGGCTTAGGTGCGCTATAACGATTCTCAAGACTTTGATGGAACGGGAAAGATTATTGTTTTAAAATTAAGTGTTAATTTATTTCTTGAAAACAAATGGTTCTGTTCTCTCTGATTCATTAGCCTTATCTGATTGACACTTTTGATCAGAAAGCATTCAACGCTGGATGAAGCTGTGTCGCAGGCCAAACAAGCTATTGATATGATTTCTAATACTACTTTATTATATATACTACTTTAAAGGCCAGAAAGGAGAACTGTGATTTGTATTGAACTAATTAACATCCGCTCAAGCGTGGACCAGTCGCTTCATAAAAAGGTTACCACATGTCCAGACGTGCAGTGACCCTTTATTGAAACTATTGCAAGTCTTGCTTTTTCAAATTCCTGCTGATTGACAATGACATATTTTATTTTTTGGTTCAGTTGTATGCTTCAAGACAAAATGGTAAACCTGTCCTTGATCCATCTATGAAGCATGTTGAGGCTGAAGAAGGCCACGCCCCACCGCACTGTCAATGCCGGAATGATAACAAGGTAGGTCACAGAAACAGAACTTGTGCTACACCAACAGACCAATCCAATGGTTAGCTGGTAACAGAAAACGATCAAATTGTGATCTGTTAGCATTTAATCAAGACACCAAGCAGTCAAATAAGGTGTGTTGAATTGTACAGCGAACATTATGATGATGTCAATCTCGTGGTAAAGCATGTTAGCAGTAATCTCTTTGAAACTGTGATTCGACCATGATGGTTGCAACAGAGAAAGCATACATTTAATTCAACTCAATGAATGGACCAAGCGCAGTCCCAATGCATGACGGAATACACTTGTTTTTAGGCACATGATTTTGAGCTGAAATCTACCACTTTGACAGCCAAGAACAATCCTTGAAATTGACCATCACTGAAAAGAGTACGGCTGATTGCGTTGCAAACAAAGCAATTTTCTGACGTCTTCACCTGTGGCAGAGGTCAACTCACTTACATACCGACATGCAATGGGACTGCGAATGGCAGATTAGGCAAGCAATGGCTGAATATCACAGCACTTGCGTTAGAGCCTTAAGGAAACGTTTACAGTATATTCGACTCAGCTTATTTGGACCACGTCAGATGGCTGTCATTATGACCGATTAAGCAGCTGGACCAATTATCCGGATGTCAAATGTTTTAGCGAAATTACCCGCTGTTGCATGTTTGGCCCGATAAAGCGGCTGGTCTGATTATATGGCATTCAATTAAGCTGAGTCGACTGTATTCAGACTAATTAAAAATATATTTTACGCTTAAACCCAAAATTAAACTCGTCACCATAGATTAAGTTTTTGGCATTTTGTGCTTGGTTGGTGGGAGGTACTTACTTGCCATTAGCGGCGGTTTTGATGGCAGACCTGTCACCAAGCCCCAGTCACACTGCTAAGTCAGTGGAATTCCTAATTGATACATACCAGTTGTATTATGGTTAAGGCGGGTGGAAGACTCATTGCCTCCTGGCTGTTTCAAGTGTTGCGAGGCATACTAAGCCTGGTTAGAGCGTGAATTCTTATATGTCAAGCGAGACTAGCAGCTGGCTGGCGATAGCAAGAATGATCTGATACTGCTCCTGTTACAGCTATCCACTACCTGTTTGATTAAGAGGCTAGCCTCAATTCCTAATGCGTGGGCAGCGCGCACTATGGCGTGATTTTAACCTCACCTAAATTTCATTTAGCAACATTTAAAAGATGACACTACATATTCTGATAAACTGTTCTACGGGTTTACAACACAAGTGTTAGAAAAGTTGCTCTTCAGTTCAGATAAACTTGCAGGCGAGATACTTATCTTCCTGAAATAACCATGGATGAATAATTGGCACTGTTAAATTTTAACTGTCAGTAAATATGTTTACGTTTCAGGTCCATGTTGAATTGTGAAAGGCAAATCAACGTCCGAACATCATCACTGGAATTAACCAAGATTGGATTAGTACAATATAGATTTCATTTAACGATGTGTAGAGTCTAGAATTAGAATTTTATTTAGAATTGGATTAAAAATAGATTTAATTTAAAGTTAATAGATAGAATATTACTTAAAATAGAAATTCCTTTATTTTAAAAGTTTATAATACAAATTAATTTATAGATTATTGTGTGGAAGGAGTAGGTAAAATGTTTGGTTGTTCATATAGGTTACTTAACATACGAAATGGCTAACTTATAGTAGGAATATTCATGTTTACTTAGATGAGTAGTAGAAAGCAAAGGTTTCTGTTTATTGAAAGCAAAAGTGAAGAAGCTACCAATGACTTTTTGTTTTTGATTTGGCTAGTTGTTTACAGTCAAACCTGTATTTGTGGCCACCTCTATAGAGCAGCCACTTGTGTGTAAAGGCCATTTTTCGACCCCAAATGACAATTTCTATGAAAATCAACCTGGACAGAAAGGCCAACTGTCTATAAAGGTAGTTTTTCTCAGGTCCCAAAGGTGACCCGTATAGTAAGGGGCCTTATTCATTGACCAGGACTAAAGCGTGGTGTTTTGCAACAGTTCGCATATAGGAACATTCTGACATACATTAGTTGTCACTTCTATCGAGCAGTACTCTGCATACCGTGGCAAAGTATTAAAACCCAGATGTTTATGAACCTGCGTCGATAAGGTTTTGCCCGAACAATTACATTTTTTAACGTACTCTGTCAGGATTTTAACGGTAGTGATTTTAGCCTTGTAAACAACCGTAACCTTCTTAAATCATTTTGTAATAAAGTAATTAGCAAACGGATGAATGGGCTGTTCATGTAACAGCACCATATTAAATGATGATGATGATGATGTTACTGAACCATCGTAGACAAATTCCCCCCTTTTTAAAGCATTTTCTGGATAGGTTTGATATCAGTGCTTTGGGAAAAGTTGTTGCTACCATGCGTAAAGACACTGATGGAAATTGGGTTTAAAACAAGAAACCTTCAATGTCATGTGTCATTAGCAAAAGACAAAGGAGAAACGTCATGTTACTTTGTTCCATAATCAACAATACCATTACATGATTGCTGATAATACAACAAAACATGTTTTTAAAAAGTCCGCTTAACGCTGACCAGCAGCTTGGCTGCTTTTCTTTCAATCAAACTAACGTATTCTAAATAGTCAATGCCTGAAGTGAAGGCCCTAGGTAGCTATGGCGTCCAAACGGATCCTTTCAATTTGAGCTGTTCGTTTTCGTGATCCTCTGGTGAATTTGAAGTGGGTTGTATTCCCATGCCATATGCCGTATGCGAACTATGTGCTCCAAACATGCCATCTAAAGAACGATTCCGTTGTATGGATGAGTTGGCAGGCCATCCGGACGTTGAACTAGTCACACGCTCAACCACATGTTGCTGAGACTGAAATTGTTCACTGCTGTGCCAGCGGTAATCGCAATGAGGAAGCGAAGCATTCGACATCAGTCCCCCTGGCAACGATCCCGTTGTAGTTGAAAGGCCTGTTGCTTCTAATGATGGCCACATGGAAGCATCTTGAACAAACTGTTCTTCGTATTTTTGTTGTTCTTGCCTTGGCAATGGACACTCTTGCAATGATAAACTCATTTGCTTTTTGGGCATTGGATGCGCGACAGGCAGAGTTCTTTTCACCTGCAAACCAAGACACTGATGGCTATACGGCTGGATTTACCAAAAAAGTAGTAATGCTGGAACTGTGTAGGGTCAAATTAATATACAATAAAGCCAACACCATTTATAACTACAGTATCGGCATACAGTGTAGCCTCGTTAATGTCACTAAGGCAGTGAACTCTGAAATCATGATAATAAGCGGGTGGTTATATAAAAAGGACTATCTGCGACAGTGAAACAAATATAAACAAGAAACAATAGGAGGCATAAACAGCAATGGCAGTAACAATAGATGCTCAGAATTGCCATGTTCTTCTATTAAATAAGTATAAACTCTGGTCCAACACGCTGGACCAATCAGTAACATACAACCTCTCGTTGTTAATGCGCCATTGTTTACACAATTTTCCCATGTGGCGATCAGAAAACTGTAAATTAAACTCATTGCCATCAGATGAGTGTTTTTGGCGTCGGTGGTTCATTGGTGGGAGTTGTCGCAATATAAGGTAGCCGGTGCGAGCAAGTGATCACAAGATGGCGAAGCTGCGGAATGTCTCCTTTTTACAACCAAGCACCAGTCACACTGATAAGCAGTGGGAGGACTACAATTACAAATAATAAGTGGAATGGGTGGGTGAAAATCAAAAACCTCCTTGTTGTTACTCATGGGACAAGGCATTGAGCGTATAAATATAAATTCATATTAAACCATGGTTGAACTCATTGCCATTAGGTGAGAGTTTTGGGGTCGGTGCTTGGCTAATGGGAGTTGTCATATCGCAACGCAGTCGGCGTAAGCAAGCGATCACAAACTGCTGCACCTGTCCCTTTTACAACCAAGCACCAGTCACACTGATAAGCAGTGGAAGGACTACAATTACATCTGATAAGTGGAATGGGAGGGTGAAAATCAAAACCTCTTTGCTGTTACTCACAGGACAAGACATTGCATATAGACATAGCTGCAACGCATACGACTTGCGATGCACAAGGATTGGTTGCAACTAGTGTGCGTTATGGCTGTGTTGCAAACTACCTCATGCAAGAATGGCTGTTGCCCAATTATTAAATGACAATGGAGGTTGGTTAGAGGTCAACTGAGGTACTGACAATGGTCACGTGGAGCAATAGCCGCGGTGGTCATGGCTTGAGTTCAACTTTGCCTAAATGTTATGTGGCCAGAATTAAACTGCGTAACAATGAGGGTCTTAATCAAAGGTCACCAGGAAATCATTATATAAAGCGGGATTGTGATACTATCGATGCTTTTTGAGAAATTACGGTAACAAATGGGACATACATCAAGGTTGTGAGCTTGGGTCATCAGGGTCACAGGTTACACTGTAGTGGAAATATAACTGATGTAGAAGAGTATCAGACACTCAGAACTATTACAAAAATCCAAATCCCAGCAACTACACAACATATCACTATCACAGAGAATGTTATTATGATAGTACGTGATTTTTCATCATCATCATGATCAAACGTAACATACATTTTCATGATTCCACGGTAGCTGTTCGTGACTGCATGAGAGTCGATGACCAGAGAACCCAGGTGGATGACTAGGATATCTGAAACAAGGTATCAGAATGGTATTGGCATTCTGTCGATTGGAAGAGATGCATGAACATGACCACTTCCGACAGCATTTTTGTATTAATTAGGTAATTTGTTGTGCTCTTTGCTATGTTTCTAGCATGCTTGAAGTAGCTTAAAAAAACAGCTTCATTCTTAGCTAAAACAAAGCCACTCTAAAGTTATTTGCCAATAAATCAAATTGTTTCGTCCAAATAGCCAATCATAATCCAGCAACAGCAACCTTAAGTCTTCCATTTGATCACAGAACAGGGTTTGAACAGGAACTGTTGTAAAAGATAACCACAACAATGCATTGAGTTTGCATTCAAATAAAATTAGAATTTCCTTGCAAAATGAATCAGTGTAAGCCAAAAGCTATTGCCAAGGTGTGTACCCATATCCAAACAACCACTGCATTACAGTGAAACATGTCTATAGGAAGCTTAAGATTGCAACGTTCTTGTTACGACGGACATCAGATCACGCAGGGAGGACTGGATTGAGGAAGGCGTTCGCGGGAAATTCAAACGTAGTTGAAGTCGTGTGCAGCTAGCATGCGAACGTCAGGTTGACCAAATGCGACGACGAGATTGGCATAGGATGCAAGAAAAATAGTAATTAAGCTCAAGCAATTATGTGGAGTGACATGGGTCTCATGCAGTATGCCTCTTCATGTAATGTCTAACTACAAAATGCCCACAAAATGTTGTAACTGCCACAATTGAGATTCAGTGAACCCACGAAAACGTACAGCCGTAAACTAGACTCAGAAAAGCTCAATAACATCGCCATGTACCTTGCTTTCGTTTCAGGTTATTGCAAACCATGAAAAACAACGAGTAGGTTGAAATATTTCGGCATAACAAGAGCTGCGCTGTAGGACAGAGCGACTACAAGGCTTGAAACTGAGTTTTACCAGTTGAAATAAACACAAACAAACGTCAAAAAGAGCACACCTACGCTCCGTTGGAATACGAGGACTCCATTTCTTCAAGCTCGGAACATTCAGGTAAATACAACCGAACAAATTGAAAATGACTTTCTGGCGTTGTGACGTTCTAACGAAGACGTGAAAACTGCCGTTCTGGCGTCGCAGACGGGAGCTTGGGAATGTTGAAGAATGGGGAAGAGTGATTTCGGGGGCCACGTCTGTTTCTAGGTGACGTCCGTCGCTATAAAGCGCTGCAATCTTATGCTCCCTTATAATGGTCACCTCTGGGACCTGAGGAAAATGGCCTTTATAGACGAGTGGCCTTTCTGTCCAAGTTGATTTCTATAGAAATGAAGAGTGGCCTTAATACACAGGTGGATGCTCTATAGAGGTGGCCGATGATACCAGTTTGACTGTATTTATAGTATGAGGTGGATGGTTACTTATGCTCACAGTACATACATTAAATAACAATTCACACACCTAAAACTGCTGGATCTTTGGTTGAGTCTTGGTGGTAAGGCCTCGGCTATTTGTCCTGGTTCCTTTCGCCACGAAGCAGGAATTGACTGTGCACTCCCTCGCAAAGGACCTGATCCGACTTGAGCTGGTTCACATGAAGACGACCAGATGTCTGGTTTGAAGTGCTGCAACAATATAAAATGATGCTCAACTATCTTTCACATCAGTTAATCAAAAATAATACCAGCATATTTAAATAAACCGTTTCGGCTATAGATACCAAGAAAGTGAACAACAAAATGACGGAAAATCTTTGAAGGATCAAAACGTACCTCTTCAGTAGAGAGCTCCTTGTTCAACCAAATTGAGGCAAGCTTATCGCTCAAATCGTTTGGCCATTCCTCCCCTGGTACACTTATCTGGCCAGACGACTTCACAAAAGTGCTTGACGTAGTAGTTTCTGAATAGAACACCTCGTTCAAAGCAGCAGGCAGGGCTCTACTTGCAAAGTGATCCCCTTCCACGTGTGTTGCTTTATCGAATTGTGAGTCGTCCAATGACCATGCACTGTAGTAAAGACTTTCCTGAGAGCCAAGGTTTAACGCTTTGAGTTGGCTGTCAGAAGAACTATGATGGATGTCCCGATCTCTGTCCAACGCAACTGCTGCTGAGGTAGCTTGGCCAGGAGGGAGGGATGCCAATTGGCTAAACATAGAAAGATATATTTATGACACAGTTGAGAGCCCAGATAAATCGATTTCAGGTGGTCAAAACGAATTTTGAGCTCAAGATGATAAAAAGAGTGCAACTAACCTGTCTGCGATCTTGAGAGGAAGTGACTCAGGTATATTTTCAACAATCCTACCATGGTTGGAAAATGGAGCGTCCGTTTTGCTACCTTCTAGCATCTGAGAGTCACCAATTGGTTCCTGTAAGGTTTCATTCTGCAGGTTGTTGCTGGTCTGTGTCACCTCCTCTACAGTTGCAGGATGACGGGACTGTACTTCGGCATCCGCAACACTCAGATCACATGGACTATTGCTAACGGTTGTCGTTTCGCTGCCTGCACTCTGCATGCTGGCGTTGCTGCCAATTCCACTGTCTGCAACGACGCCCACTTGGCAAGGAGCATCACCCTTCTCTGATGGTTGCTTCTCACTTTGATTAGCGGCAGCCAGCTGGGCTTTCTTCTTTTGTTTTGATTTACGCTTTCTTGCTTCTCGTTTGCATCGGCTGTTCTTAGAGCCGCTCTTCTCCGCCGATTTGTCGTCACCAGTTGCACCGATGCCCACACTGCTTGTACTTGAACCAGACAGAAAATCAATCACCTCCTGCAACTCCTGAAAGGATGCCACTGCGGCAGGAGGCTTAGCAACTGTAAAAAGACAAACTAGAAGTATAAAAAGTCATACGGCATGTGAAAATTTGCAATGAGCAGTCCCAATGCATTGCAGTACATAAATGAGTTGACTTCTGCCGCGGGTTGTTCTTGGCTGTCAACGTTGTCAATTTCAGCTCAAAATCACGTGCCTGAAATCCTTGCATCCGGATGCCTGTTAGCATTGTGCTTCATCAATTGTAATAGGTATCCTGCCCAAGTACATACCATAGTTGTCAATTATCAGATATCTACAATGTCTCTTCGACTCAAAGGAATGATAAAGATTAGATAAGATCGTTCCTTTTAACCAGGGGCAGTTGTAGGAGGAATGGTCAATCATATATGTACGTACATTGGCTTTGCAGTTTTCAGCATAAATAATGCTTACTGGATTGTTGAGCCATACTGCATCTTGGGATGGTGTTTGCTATTTAGAGGGGATTGTTTGCAGCTAATTGAAAGGGTTTATGTTTGCAACCAATTGACAGAGGCAAAGAACCACTTTTTACAAATCAAAGCAAGTCTTCCACAGTTGATAATTAGCAATGTCTTACTTGGAATCGAAGACAGGGACCGTGACAGATAAGTTGGCGGTGACTTAAACCAGCTGTCATCTTCACGTTGCGGCTGATCGTTAGTTCCAGTAATGATGACTGACTTGCACAGACTCTGCGATCGGGAGCGTTTGTGTTTCTTTGCAAAATGATTTGGCCGTGGTGGAGGGACGGGAAAGGCGTCGCTGTCTGTTGAGAAGCAAACACAAACAACTGAAACCAAGGTCAATACAGTTATTCCCCCACTCAAGCATGATTGAAAACTATCAAGTAATAAAAGATTAAATTATGATTTTAGAAGGCAAATTTATCGAAGCGTGTTTTGAAGTCATGAAACTCACTGCCACAAGAAATGGCACTCTTCCAATGTAAGTTTAAATATTTTAAATTACATGCATCCACCATAGATCTTTTAGAAATATCCTGGCTTTACATAAGAAATACAAGCTGTAGCCAATACTTGTCCAACTTATAGCTGCATTGTTGTACATATTTTCATAAACCATTTCAATTATACAAACGCCGTAGACCTTGTCATGTGCCCCCGAAGAGAGCACTGAGGGTTAACACACCAACTTTGAACTGTGGTTTCTGAGGAGGGCTTGTGCTGTCTTTTGAAGAGGTCATGTTCCTTGTTTGAGAACTCGATTAAATAATGTTCTGCATTAATATCACGACAGTTTGAGAACCAAGCTCTGTCACAACAAACTATTTCAACAAGTGTGTAATTCTTGTTTGGTAACCCATTGATTAATTACTGCCGCTGTTTAGAATTGCACAAGTTTTTAACCATCGGAAAGCACAGCCTTGGCCTGAGTCGTTGTTAGGAAAGCTAAAGCTAGCGTAGGTATTTCAAGTTTTGATTCTTTAGTTTTTCGTGCAGCGTGAAAAATGAAGCAATATTAAATGAGTCGTGGCACTAGCCAAATGGCATATCAAGAGGTCATAAAAATAGAAAACTTGTGGAAATTTCAGGGAGAGTGGTATTCATCAATAGACCTTTTTCACGAGCTACCATTTTGGAAAAAGCAAGTGCATTATGGGGAAGGTTGATGTCTCTGATTTCGGAATATGGAGAAAGTTGGATTTGATCCTGATGCAGATTTCTTCAAACTGCGCTACTTTCCTTAAAAAATGTAATTCCCGTTAATATTCTGGGTCAGAAACCCAGTTTCTTTGCTGCTTCAGGCACTCAACATGCCCCACAATGCACTGGTTTTCCCCATAATGGTAGCTCGTGAAAAAGGTCTATTGCATGACTGGTGTGACACGAACCGACTTACTCTGAAGTTTGAATGATCTCAATCCTCTGCAACTACAATGTATCATGCCAAATACCTTACCTTTGACTTCAGCAGTCTCACTGGCTTTTGCGTCCGTGTTGCTACGAGGTGTCTGCTTAGTGTCTTCTTTGTTCTGCCGTGATTTGCTTTCTTCTTCGGAATCATGATGCAGATGTTCTGCTGATGAGCTGATTTTTTCCAGCTGAGTTAAACTCCGTAAAGCAAATGGCATCTGTTTCCAATTAAGAAGCTTTGACGTTGCTTTAGTGAATTGACGGCGGAGGTTTCTGGAGCTAAGCACTACCGACGACATAAATGGACCGTCTTTGTCAACACCAGGGTTTGACGCTAGCTCAACATGAACTATAGGCAATGGTTCATCCCTAGTAAGAAATATCACAATGAGCATAGTCGATATATCAAATAACACTAGGAAATGTGCATATTAAAACATCCAATCACAAACCACAGATTTGCTTCCTGAGAAGCACTATTCAGGCTGCTGCGCTACAATTGGATGAGTTTTAATTCTATATTATTGCATTGCACGAACACACCACTGCCACAGCATTCTCGGCTTCTCGCAAATAAAATGTTTATAAGCAAATATTACATACACTCGATTTAAAGATTAACTCTTGTCCTGCTCAGAAAACTAGTTAAATGAAGACTTGAAGTCGCTTTATGAATTGATGATTGGTTGGTTGCTAGGGATTAACTATCTGATTGGTTATATGTTGCTACTTTTGACTTGTTTTGAAAACGTGTATACACGTCAATAGCAGGACAAGGGTTAATGTATTGTTCTAATAAATTGGGATTTCATAAACATTTGTATATAAATAGATGTTACATAGATCTGATATGCATATAAGAAGTGTTTACATGTCAAACTGCTATACAATAGCTTTACTGGACTTATGAATTAGCAAACGACTAAGGAGAGTTAAAGAATACCACAACTATGTACTACAGTGTAACTCGGTTAATATCACACCCATGGGAAAATTGAAAAATGTGATATCATCCGAGTCATGACAATAACCGAGTCTCGTACTCAGACCTCTAATTTTACAGGAACGGCCCAAACAATAACAAACAGAGCTATTATGTAGAGATTTAAGCAACACAAGACTCATTTTCCTGGATTTGTCACGCTCAATGAGGCAAACACAATGAAAAACACTTCATCAACTTTTCATTTTGCGACAATTACGGCGCCTATAAATTCAAGCAAGGCAACAAATCACGGAAAGCATGACAATAAGCGAGTGTAAACATAAAAATCCTTTGGAAATCCGTGATAATAACCTAGATGTGACAATAACCGAGGTGATATTAACCAAGTAGAATAAGAGAAATGCTTGGAAACCACAATTGTGATACAGTGTATGCCTGACTTACGTTACATGTGTGCAACCAAGTGACCATGTGGCCCCTGTGTTTCACATCAGCTTCTATCAACATCATAAGAGAAACACGTTAGCATACGTACTTGTTATCAATCGACGCATATAAATCAAATCCTAGCTCATAGCAAGCATTCACAATGGCGATTGGGGCGCCCTGCGCTACAGTCTCACGGACAGCAGCAAACAGTTCATTGTCCTCTGCCAGCCACCTGGAATGAAAACGCAAAGCATTTAAGGTTTAATAAACTCAATACTAAAGATAGGCCTACTATTTAATGATCTGGCGCTAACAAAGTAATCCAGGATAAAATCTAAAATTTAGTTTCTAAACGTTTAAAATCTGTCTATGATGCTTGATATTTATTCTGAATAGCACCTTAAAAGGAAGAAGCAACTCCTTATAAACAGACAATAGCCAATCCAAGAGGTTGATGGTGACCTTTGACAACTGACAGATAGTGACAGAGTATCACTCACCATATGGTAGGAACTCGGATGACTAAAATCCCGCCTCGTTCTTTGATGACAGCAGGTTCGCAGTCAGCTTTGGTTGGACATGGCTTCACCTTGACCTGCAATGTCATCACAACATCGAATTAGCAGTACAAATCATCTCCGTTTTGTAAGAATCAACATTGATACAATATTTCTCTATGTAGGCCTAGTAATCATTCAGGAGCTATGAAATAAAGTAAAAAGCATTAAAATAAATTAAATATAATTTGATTGGCATTTGATGATGCTGGACGCTAAAAATGTTTCGCATATGTCTGAAAAACAAGATTGCCTCTTGGCTGAAAAGAAAAGTGCCTAAAAGCACACACTTTGGTCACAATATTTTGGCAGATTGAAGTCTAGGTACACACCTGACAGAATACAGCAGGTGCTACACATAACATGTCAATAATTTCAGAAAGCAAAATGCTTGAATGGAAGCGGCTTATGAACATATGCGCCTTAGATATTTAATGTACTGTTAACTTGAGATTTTGCAAATGTTAGCATAAAAGCAATTTTGTCCACACCTGACTTGAAGAAATGCCATATTTATCAACGAGCGCATTTCAACTGTTTGCATATAACCAGAGTGCCATGGATTGGATTTGTTTATAGGCAAACTGTGCAGGTTGATACTCCAAAACGCATCGACTAGCCACACCAAACCTATGCTTGACGTACCAGGTTCTTCTTGCCATACGCCATGACAACAGCAGTTCGACAGGCAAAGTGAGACACTGAGATGCACGTGGTTGCCAGCAACTTCAATGAGAACAATTCCAGTTGTTCTTTGGTAGCGTCAATGTTTAATGATTTGGCATGCCCAATGGCAAGATTACGAGCAGCATGCTGCAATAATTAAAAATTGCACAATTTAATAACAACGAAAGGTATAAAGCAAAGATTGGCAAACATAACAGTTAAAAGAAAATCAGTACAGTGTTAATTCAGGGAACACAATGTTAAGGCAGAATGCGGCAAATTTCACTTGACATTTTAAACACCATTGCATATTCAATTGTATACGTTAGTGGCTCCATCATTAACAAAGGTGGTGCAATGGGTGGAGTAACAAAAACTTTTGTAGACAGCTGTAGGCTACTGTATTGTACAATGCACAACATAGCGAGCAATCAAATTGAGCAGCCAAGGATTTTCTGCGCCAAACGGCGTGGACTTCAAAGCAATATGACCAATGCTATTCCAGCTAGCACTTGAGTATTAAGGCTAGAGCTGGGTCCGATGCATCGATTAATCGATTAATTGATTGCTTTTTTGCAATCGATTGTCCGGTTCAACCATCGTTTCATCGATATCACAAAAGATTTGTTTCTATTGATGCCTTTCAAAGGACTAGACACCATTATTCAGTTTACAACTACCTTCTCGCTCAATAAAGAGCAGACAAAAGTGCATAAAACAAAGAGATCACCGAACCAGAAGAAAATTACCCTGACTTTACAAAGGCAAACTACGACAATAGGACAAGGAACAAACGGCCTCTGTATGGTCCGATTAATCGATAGTTTATCGATTGTTTGGGTCGATTAATCGATAATTTAAAATCCACAATCGACCCAGCTTTAATTAAGGTACAGTCAAACCTGTATTAGCGGCCACCTGTGCATAAAGGCCACTCTCAGTAACCCCAAAATGATACTTTCTATTGAAAATCAACCTGGACAGTAAGGCCACCTGTCTATAAAGGTCATTTTTCTCAGGTCCCAGAGGTGAACGTTATAGACAGGTTTCACTGTATATGCATAAGTCTGCTTTGGAATTTCCGCTTTATCACAAAATGCAGGACTTGCCATATCCACATGGAGGCTTATATCCCCTTATGACATTATCATTCCAAAATACTTAGTATGAACAGCAGCTTGTCTGTTAAAAGTTTCAATAGGTTTGAAATCTTTTCAATTGACCCTAAAAACTGAGAATCTCCTTCCATACAAAGTCGACTTTTACACACGGAAACAAGGCCTGCTGAGCTCCCTGAGTTGGCTCCATCAGCAAATGCCTCCTTAAACAGCATGTAGTTTTCCTGTCCCCATTGCACAGTGCAGTCATGCACACATATTCCATCAGGATTATCACTTTGCATACACGGCATATACACTAATCAAATCCCCATACTAACCATTTTCAATCTAGAATTTTCAAATGCCTTTCCTGGACTGGCGATGTCAAAGTGATCATTAGCTATTTGCAGCCTCGTCTGTGGGATTTCCCGTAATATAAGTGATTCATAATCTTCTCGCGTCTGTGGCGTTTCCTGGCTGCCAGCAGCTAGACACTCCACATCACTGCAACAATCCTAAATGAACAATGCAAATCATTAGCGACATAAAACCATGGCGAGGCTTTGTACAATTGTCTGATATGCTGAACCTACTCCAGTCTCAAGTACAATTATCATTACAAGAGACACTGTGAACTAGAACAGTGTGAAATTCATCTGCAAATTACGAAATCTTGTCAAAAACCTTGTCAAAAGCATGTGAAAAGGGCCCTTTCAATATTTACAGCTAGGACATCTATTGCTGCTGCTACTCAATTCACTTGGAACTTCTCAGATGATTGCTGTATATCTTGATATCTATTGACCTCATCTCGAAAGGAGCTAAACTGGCTTCAGTTGAAGGCAATCTCACTAGTTATCACTTTTCCTAATGGGCTTATCTTATATGGTTAAATATTGTGAAACTTGCGTCTCTGTTAAAAATGTAATTACTGTTGAAGAGTGTATGTTTACACTAGACACTCTACAAAGCAACCAGGGCCGTTTTAGCCAGTAGGCACTCTAAGCACGTGCTTTAGGCCCTCAGTTTGGATAGGCCCTTCTAAATGCCAGTTCACAGATTCAAATTTGCAGTACCGGGATATTGAGATCTAGTGCAGTGTACAATCAACTGAAGAGTGCTACTGAGTTGATTTTTCCCAATTTCCTGTTTGTAAGCAAAACCAAAATCTCTGATATGCTAATCGGTGAACATTTTAACAATAGTAAGTTTCGGGCTATTTAATCGTTAAAAATTAGGCCCCCCATGGGTAAAGTGCTTTAGGCCCTCTCCACACTTAAAACGGCACTGAAAGCAACTCATGGTGACTTGTAAAATGAAAGGCGGTCGTGTACCAAACGGCCGGCCCATGGCGACGTAACGAGACTCACTCGGCAGCTGATATAAAACTGAAATTGTTCGTGCAGATTAACGAGGGTGCGTCTAGCTCAACGGCAGAGCAGTGGACCAGCAAGGTCGTGGGTTCGTCTCCCACGGCACACCACTTTTTCTGTACTTTGAGCAATCTCGGTTTCCAATAATTACTTGCCTCGCCATATGCTTATATTTACAAGAAGCAACGTGGGATGCATTAATGCAGTGGCACTCCAATAATCATTTCACTTTGCTCAAATCTATATACCGTGTCATTGAAAACTGCGGTTGAAAAGGACAAATCCAGAGTAGTGCCCAAAGCATGTGCTTTGAGTGCCTATTGGATAAAATGGCCCTCACTTGAGATTTCTTAGCTCTTGTCTTGCTATTGAGGTGTATACACGTTTACGAAATAAGTCAAAAGTAGCAACACATAAATAACCAATCAGATAGTTAGTCCTTAGCAAGCAACCAATCAGCAATTGGTGAAGCGACTTCAAGTCTTCATTAAAATAGTCTTACGAGCAGGACAGGAGTTAACTCTTATTGATGGAGCACTCTGATATGGTAGGGCCTGGTATCACCAACGATGCCAACGATGCTGTTAAAAGCAAAGTTACCTTTAGTACATCTTCAAGTCCGTCTGGAAACTGACAAAATGGTGCAGGAATGTCAATGTCATCAAGAGGAACATGCGACAGGCGAAGCTTGTATTCCTAACAAGAAAAATCAATCCCTTTGTTTAGCCTACAATCAATAAATAACTACAGCAAGCTATCAATTCAACACAAAATATCAATTTGTAGGCAGCCAAACCAGGACGTCACAGTAGGAAAGCTGCGACAATATCAGAATTATTCCACTCTAATAATCAGAACAACACACTCAGATAAATGCGAATTCTATTCTTAGACAGTTAAAGTAAGAGATTGAGCAAAGCAAAACAAGAAGCAGTCGGCAAGTTGTGAGAATTGCAGACTACTCTCTCTGTCTTCAAACGAATCCAAATACATGGCACACGACCGTTAAAAGTTAGCCTGCCAACATCATCCACCATATGGAGTGAAACATGCGAATATGATTATTCTTGTTGCTGCCATGTAAGATTTGTCACAAACATTCAACTAACGGCAAACTTCAAACAATTGTAAGCAATCTACACTCGAATTCGGCAGTGACAATTTACCGATTATCATAAGAATTACCTGAATCAGTGTATCTACTTTTGAATTTAAATGTCTTCTAGAAGATTCCGACAAGTCCTTCCCATGAAGCCATGAAAGAATCTGCTGTAGATCTTTTCTTTCTAATCCATAATTAAGTCTCAGAGATTTATTGGCCTGCAAAAAGCAATGTCTCGTGATCAGTGATCAGTAAGTTAACTTTGTTAACTTGTAACTTGATAATTAAACATGTTTGCTATACAGTGGCGCCACCTTTAAACACATCACCATAGATAAGTTGTTTGGCATTGGTGCTTGGTTTGGTGGGAGCTGCATAAATACGAATAGCAGAAATCGCTTTGGTGGGGACAGCTTCCCCGCCAATAGCAGAAGTCGGTTTGGTGGAGGCTGCTTCTCCGCGAATGGCAGTAGTCGAGATAGCAAACCTGTCGCGTCGCTTAAAAATCTACTGCTTCATAAAACCACTTTGACATGGTCCGAAGGTGATCTTATCAACCGGTGACCATTGTATTATCAATGTTGTCCTCTTTGCACTTTTGTACTGTATCTATGTGTGTCTGGATTTATCAAATAAAATCAATAGATCTATTTCTCTATACATTTGGTAATATTACGTAAATCAACGGTAATAAGAGTGGTTATAGCCTACCGTGACCCTTGATCAAATAAAGACTTTACGATCTTGTGAGTTGTCAGATAAACTTGAAAATTAACTTGAACTGCTTTGCAGTCACAAAATAAGAAGACTCAAACATATTTCTATCATTAGTGAATCCTGTTGCAGCTTATTATCTCTTAGTGCTTTTTCCATTACAGTCAAACCTGTATTAGCGGCCACCTCTACAGAGTAGCCACCTGTCTATAAAGACCATTCTTCATATCCCCCAAACGACACTTTCTATAGAAATTAACTTGGACAGAAAGGCTGTCTATAAAGGCCATTTTTCTCACGTCCCAGAGGTGACCGTAATAGACAGATTTCACTGTACGTTGTTTGTTCTGACGCAGGGCGCATTGGATGACGGCTGGTTGTCAGCTATGACATTAATTTTGGAAGTATCCCTTGGCCAAAACCACGCGTTCCTAAGTAAGTTTAGATGGGACAGAGATCGCATCACTTTAGTGCCTGAATTCATGAAAGCAATCATGGAATACGATGACCATGAGCCTGACTTGACAGCTGTGGTAGTGGAAGCCTGCCCGCAGAGTGAGTTTGTTTTCTACTTCGGCGGCAATGCAATCTACACACAGGTGTTGTATCGATCACGGAAGCGGGAATATTAACTTGACTCCAGAAAGCACTTGAGATGTGGCCACAGTTTGACACCAATGATGCATCAAATTGCCAAGTTAGAGAAAAACGACTAACTTTAGACGTAGAATATATGTAGCAAACTTTATTGAATTTTGGTCAGATCTAACTAACTATACAGCAAAATTCGAAATTATGAACATGCTTTGCTATACTTTTCGGCACGGAGCAGATACTGTTTTCAACTTTCTATGAATGTTTAATGCGAAATCGACCAGAGATTCCAAGGTCAAATCCTCTTGCGCCGGTCGAGTTGGGTCCTTACACTCACATTACGCAGGTTTTCAATAATTAGTTAAAAATACAAGATAGCTACAATTCTAGAAATGATCGGTATTGTCGTAATGAGCGAATATTCCTATACCAGGATCCGCTGACATCTCACACTCCGCATAGGCACTTGAAGCAATTTCAAAAGTTTTGTTGCAAACTTAAAGATTGGTAGCACCTGTTCACGCTAAACCAGCCAAACAAACGATTGGAGCGCTCACTGGCACATTTGGATACTACACCAACACTGACTGATACCAAATAGCTTTGTCAATCATATGGAAGTTTGACTCTGTCACCATTGAATGACCTACCTCTGATATAGTTCGCCATGCCGTGATGACATTGTCTTTATCTTTGTCATCTTCTGGTAAATTGCACTGAATCAATGGTGTCAGCTTGTTGGAGGCAGATTTATGAAAATGAAGAAGCTCTCGGGCAATGCTCAGCGCAATATCGCCAAACTGAAAAAGACACACAAAACTGTGACAATGCTAAAAACAAGTTGCATAGCACATGCAATACAGTAGGCCATTGTAATAGAAATAAATCTGATTCATACAAGGATGGCTAAGACATTACAAGCAGAGTCATGTATAAGAAGAGTAGCGACAGCAGCCTCTGCACAGCAGGAGATGAGGACAAATGTTTTGTCACGCAATCGATCCGCGTACTGAGCTCTGTTAAAGTCAGCTCACTTTAACTCGTGTTTACTCGGCGATGCAAGGCATATATGGATTAAAAACTATACCACTAGAAAAAGAAGCCAGTTAGCTTTAACTCTATTACAACATAATTCAGATTTTGTTGATCGATTTAAAATTAGGACGTTATCCAAACAACAGTGTTTGGTCGAACACAGCTTTGTCCCTGATCAGACGGGTTCGCGGTCGAGGCACTTGTATGCTTGTGCTGATCTTCTCGCTTCGCTCTATCTCCCTGAAGCTTATTTTTGTCAGATTTGTTGCAAATGAAAGTAGTATTGCCTCTTTGTGTCTTGTATGATGAGTTTCACCAAAACACGTCTTCTGAGGGAAGCAAAGTGATGATGTTTTGAGCTAAAGTTGGGCAAGATAATATTTCTTGAATTAAACTCACATTTTTTCACAGATGACAGGAGGACCTTTGACAAGGATATGTCCTTGGATATGTCCATGTTATTAGGTTACTTTCAGTTGCATAAATGCTATTTAAAGGTAATTTTAATAAAATTTGCGATGTCAACATTAGTTTTGTGAGTACGGGAATCATGCGGCGAAATGTTGACGCTGTCCCCATTTGATCATGTGAGTGGCTTAAACCAATCAGGGCATCTAATGACAAGATAACGGCTGTCGCTACTCTTCTTATAGATGACTCCGATTACAAAAGTCGTCTTTTGTGTTTGTTCAGACATGTGTGTCCTCTTCTTTTTATTTCTGATCGCGTGCTTTGCTGTTGGATTAAATGGCGCTGCTCAAATTAGCATGTGTGTTTTCTTCTCGCATGATAAACACTGGTTAAAAATGCACTTGATTTCGGATATTTTGTGAGAACAGTATTACATTACTTTCTGATTTCTTTTGAACGTTTGTGATTTTCTTCAAATATTTTCCATCATCTTTGACTTCTGAAAATTTGCTGTTATGAATTTTCCATAGATGTTGGAAATACTAACTGATGTGAGACTCTAACAAAGTGATTTGCCCCTGCCAGCAAAACAGGAAACAAAGAAAAAACATACCAGGATGTGCTAAGGAGGTTTGGAAGAGGTTTGGATAACAGCCATTCAATGAGCAAGTGTGGTCAAAAACAAGAAAACAGGGTAAACCCCATCAAACCTTTGTCTGAGGAAGAATTATTCCTCTGGAGGCCAGAAAGTGTGTTTTGTGTACACCAAAGAATACACCAGAGTGCTGCTCCAAAGCTTACGCCACGCCAAACTAGGATAATTTTTACAGTGATTAGCATTAAAGTTTCAGAATTTTCATGCCATGCCAATCACCAAATCGGAGCCAGTTCCACGCCAAAGACCATTGGCGTAACATACAAACTTTCCAGAATGATCTGGAGGAGTGAAGGATGATTGCATACATAGGCTTTACAAATCATTTACAACTAGCCATAGGGTCCTATTTAGCATCAGCAGCACCTGAGGTTAGAAATGAGAGCCCTCTCTCTGTCATTTATTACACACTCATCTCCTAATCTATAGGCAGACGTAAAAATTGAAAGTGTAAACCATTCAGTCACTAGATATGCATACAAAAGTTCCAAATTAAACATGCTTAACCACAAACCCACAATTGCATGTCCAACCTATTTGCTGCCAACATCATTAATTATTAACAGAAAAAGCCAGAGAAGCGTGGGACATTTCTTATCGAACACGTTTGGTAGTCCAACATTCTGTTAACGCAATTGATTCATGCATTCATTAGATGGTTAGATACTGCCTTATAACAATGGGCTAAATAAACGGAAATAAGGCCCAACCTTTATATATTTTAATATTATAGGTAACGTCTTACCAGGGGGTCGTTATCAGCGAATAAAAACAGAGAACATTTGGCGCCTTCTATAGTCTGGTTTTGCACTATTTTCAAAAGGTAAAGTACAATGCAGACAACTCATTGTCTGCATATTTCAGTCCGGATATAAATGGGTGTGTACAGCCCAGAAATTCAGACATCACTCTGGCAAAACACTTACGTAACAATCTTTCCTGTTGAGGGAAATTGTAATCTGAACATCTTCATAAACATGCTGGAAATCACGTAAACAATCATACTGTTTTGAACGTTGTTTGCAAATAATTACGACACCATGAATTGGGGAAGCTGGCAAAGATTCAAACTGTCTGATATTTTCTAAAAGGGCTTGACATTCGGACCAAGCAAATACTACCCTTTCTTGCAGATTTCACAGTTTGCTTTAGATTACCTTATCAGAGAGTGATTCGTGCGAGCAGCTCACAGCTTCGTTATCTTCTTCATCTTTTGAGACAGCATCAACAAAGCTCTTCGAGGTCTCAGACAAGTTTCCCCTGCATTTCTTCAGCTCGTGGACTATCTCTTGCAATGCATTTCGAAGTTTGAGAAAGATGAAAGATTCGTCCAGGTCTAAGTCGTCACCGTTGAGCAATGATGTTTCACTTGAAGTACTTACAATATCTTCACCTGATGCAACCGTTGAAAGCGACTTGCACTCGGCCAGGCCATCAAGGAAACGATTCAAAACCCCAAGAAACTCAAGCATATCATTTGTTTGGACCTCCATGGCTGAAGCAGATGGTGTTTAGTCGTCGAAGGGTACATTCAGTGTAGAAAGTGTTGGGTAATCATACTAACCATTGAGGTTATAAAGCCAGCTCTTCTCCGCGGAAGAGCTTACATCAACAGGGCTGCTTAAATTCCGACACGTGCCAGCAATTACGACGTCTTTCCTTCCTTAGGGTGGCTCATAACGTCAAGTCGAGCACCGTACGTGTTTGAACCGTCCTCGTGTTGTCAAAGGACGGTAAAACAAGCGTCTGTCGTCCACAAGTAGACGCGTGAAAACTCAGTGATGAATGAAGAAGCGAACACTTGCAGCAACAGCAGCACGACAGCAAAACACAGTAACACCGGAAGTGGTCTGGGCACAGCTTACGACCAATCTGATCAGATATGACGTCATCTAGATGGCGCGCGCAAATCCAAACCTCAACAAAGACGCTCTGATTTTCACAATAATAAAGACAATAGACCAAAACAATAGTTTAAATAAATAGTTGACTCATGTGCAAGCAAGCTGCAAGCAAGTACCTCTAGCAGGAGAGAGGTGGGCTGTTCACCAGAGAAGTTTTATTTACTAAGTATTCTTATTTGTTGTTGAAGACTGTCAGTCGATTTGGTGGCCTAAATCCTGCTGTAAAAAAAAAATCAATTTTCCCGAAAATAAGAGATGCTGATTAGAAAAAGCTCACCATGTGCTTCAGGATTCTGTTGTGAGCGCAAGCGTATTACACCTGCCTAAGGTAATTAACGTATAGCAACATCGTATGCCTTCTGCCACTCTTCATATCGTGTTTAACTGTTTACCACAGTACTGACTTCGGTCATCTTTCTTGGTTATCGCTGGCACTGATACTATACTGTCCAGCTGATCGATTCCTAAGTGTAGTCTCTTAGTATCTAATTACATGGTGCAGTGGATTCGCTAGCGGATTTTCATTCAGCACTATTTCAATTTCTACATTTGATTCCATTGTCTGTGTACAGTGAAACCGGTCTTAATGGTCACCTTCGGGACCCGAGGAAAATTACCTTTATTGACAGGTCGCCTTTTTGTCTAGGTTGATTTCTATAGAAAGTGTCATTTTGGGTTATGAAGAGTGGCCTTTATACACAGGTCATTGCTCTATATAGGTGGCTGCTAATACAGGTTTTACTGTATTTCTACTACATGTGTTCTTACGGCTAATGCAGTCCCTTAAGAATATCCGTGCTAGTACTTCATTTGTGGCGACTTTCTCTAATTAATGCTGAAACACCACCGCTGAAGTTCAACCGAAGGACACCACTCCCATTGCATATAAGTATATTTGCCTTCATGTAATATTAAGAGATATTTACAAGTAACAAACTAAAGATTCTGAATAAAATGTACAGTCAATTTTATCAGATTAATAAAAACTGTTTGTAATCTACACACAACTTTAAGAAATGCATCACATTGGAAAATTCTGTGCTTTGATGACCGTACAAATTATGCAACAAAAGCTTGCTGATATAATGGCATACCCTGACAAAATTCCTGCAGTTTGAAACCAGCTATCTATGGTACAAGGCAGGGCTGACAGCGACAGTATATTTTCACACTAATGAGAGTACTGGAGATTAAATTGAGATCCTTGGTACTGAGATATTGATAACCAACGTAATCACGACCAAATTCCGCTTTGATTCGCTGCCAGCAGGAAGTAGCACTGTTGTATGGCCGTCATTACTTCATTACAGAATCAAGATATCGACGTCGGATACGCATTTTGGATCAAGTTTAATGTTGACCTAGGACTGTTGGTTACAGCACCTTGTGAGGTACTACCACTGGGGAAGTCTTGCCAACTGCCAGGCTGTTGTGCGCCGCTGCCTTGGCTTGCTTGTAAGAAGGTCCTTGAGCTAGACAACGTCCCACTAGCAGCACCATCTTCACTAATACGGCGCTCCATATTATCAAGTTCAACAGCCGGTGGAACAGCTAGCGTAGGACGAGCAAGTTGTAACGGTGGTAATGACAATGGCTTAGCATGAGAACTGAATGCAAAGCCGTTGCCTAGTCCTTCCAATTGAGATCCATTGCTATTAATAGAAAGGCCGTGTTGTTTCCCATCAAATAAATGCTGATCGTCAAGCCAAACACCAACCTTCTCCTTAAATGGTCCCGCAGGCTTAACGTGATGCGTAGCGCTCTTGCGATGAGGCGAGAACAATGAATCAAGATGAGCAATTTTCCGAGCATCTAAGCGACTGTCAGCATGTCCTCCATTACGTTGCACATCGAGTCCGTTATTTTCAAATGATCGATCAACAAGAGCACCAGCTATCTGAGGGCGAACATCATCCCTTCCAGTGACGCTACTTGCAGTAGAAATAGAGTCTGCAGCATTCCTATTGACATGTAGTGGATGATTTGGACTCAGCACACTGTGCGATACATCCACCGAAGGTATGGCAATTGAATTGCTGTCCTCTGTCGCAGCAGCTGATGAGAACCCACCAGCAGTTACACGAGCTTGAGGATCGGTGACATCTGTGACACTTTCGAGTCCAAAGGATTGACTTTCCATGTTGTTCAAGTTTGTTTGATTATTACTTCTGGCACGTAAATACGGAGAGGAACGAACTCCCCGATTGTGATCAACACCATTGCCATTTCCCATCAGGTGCAATCCATCTGTATGGTTTTGATTTTGTTCCAGTAGTTTACCACTGACCTCCAGGTATTTCTGTTGGGTTTGCGACACTCTGCCCGTGCTCTGAGAGAACTGGCTATCTGAGATGGCACTGCTTGAAGCTCTTCGACGTGTCTGGAATACTCTATTCGACTTGATGGACCGCTGCGATTTACCAAGCTGGTTTGCATTCATTTGGGCAGCATATTTTGCATAGTTGTTCCCGAAAGTGCTGCTTTTTAAGAGTACAGGCAAAGGTGTCACACTTGTCACCCAATGTACTTTCACAGCATCTTTTGCTTTGAGCCTGTTGTTGTAATCCACAACTAACAGCTTTGAAATAAAGTCTTTTGCTTCTTGACTGACCGTCTTCCATACCTGAGATGAAATAGAAACAACTATTGAAGTGCAGAAATTGAAGAAAGGAAAGCAACAATTTCACATTCAAAATATAACACATATACATTTAATAATCATGCCACAGTCTGCATTACAAGAACAGGAATGGCAAACCATTTATGATAAAACAACTCAACAAATGGTAACATGCAATATTCATGGCACGTCACCACAAAAATCACCAAGCTCAATTGAATTTGAAAATGCTGTCTGATAATGGAGATTTTGACAGTTCAACTGATGTCGACTGAATGGAAGATTACAGTTTAAAGTGCCACTGATAAGCTATGGCCTTTGCAAGTGGCAACAAAATAGGACATTTTAAGGGGAAATGCGACAAGGTGATGGTAGGGCGCAATAGATGGGGTTGTCAGGGGGAGGCAGCTTACCTACCACCACCGCACAATAAAAGACCAAGAAGCCTCCAATCTGAAACTTATTGGACTGAGCAACGTTACATGCTATCAGTCTGCGTAACATCTTACAAACAAAACCCTCTATGCATCAAAGATTGCAAGCAAAATGATTAATGTGGAGTAACTGTACCAGGTGTGTCTAGAAAAATGATGTCAGGCTTGTCAGAAAACTGTATATTGGAATATTCTTTAGCTGGAGTAGCTGTTGAGCCTTGATTGGCTAGCTCCTAATGGTATACACCGTATCATGTGTCCTAGAAATTCTGGAATATATGTGGAATATATATACTACTAATCAATCTTGTGAATCTACAGCACTCAGCTTGGTCGTGTCTCTCGTATCAGTAACCTCATCTACCTGTATATATAGAAGGTCTATAGAAATATAAACATCTACAATGTAATATTTCTAGAACATTCCTTTGGCCACATCAGCTCAAGGCAATTTTATAAATTTATAGGCCATCCAGCATTGCCCATTTTTCAACTTTGGCAGGTCTAGCGCAACTAAAGGTAACAACGCATAGCGTCATTTCATTATCCACGCCCTTGTGGAAAGTCCCCTTCCCGAAAATCCAAATTGTGCTAGCAATCCGTGGGAAAGGTTGGTAGAGCTCTGACCCTGATACAAGTAATTCATCCAAATCTAGATCATCCAAATCAGATATAAGAAAACAAGAGAACAGCTACTACTAGAGAAAATGTTTTTTTAAATCCAAAGATGAAACTCTCAAAGAAACAATATTTGTTTTACTAAAAGCAAAATAATTATGGCAGTACTCAGAACCTTACTCAGAACCATGTTTAATTGGTTTCAACTCTCAAAAGAATGACGTTGGGCTGCTGCCATGTAGTTTCTTCTTATCTCCCACTGAAAGAAGACCATGGCACAGTTGCATACTACTTTCACATCCAGCAAGCTGGTAACAGGGTAAGAATAAAAAGATCTTTGCAGGATGTTGTGGCAGATGTTTGTGGTGTCAACAAGGTACCAGCACAGCTCAAGGAAATCAAACCTTAGGGCTTTCATTTAGCATTTTATAATTGAGTTTCAATGGCAATTACAGTGTGTTAAAATTCCCAATCAAGGGTCAACTACAAAATAGTTATGTTGGACAATGTCCAAATTGATGCTGCTTGGGCTTCTTGAATGAAAGAATTAGGTCTACAACTGTGCAGCTAAAGCTCTGAGATTTGAAACTAACTTCTTAAACGACAGAATTTGCAAGTCACCAGTAGCTCTGTTCTACCACTAATTTACTATCTCTGACATTGTGGTCACTTACTGGTGAAATAATCATTCATGTCGTTCAACAATTGTTTTGGAGCCAGAGGCTGCTCAAGGTCAAAATGGCTCAGAAAGCTGAAGGCTGGCAAACAAGGTTGTGAACCGCTGGAGTTCTCTGATTTGCAGTAACAGCGACACAGCCCAACTGAGGCGACACAAAACCTTCGGAAACGCACTAGATGGAGTACAGAGCTCAAAGAGACAACTAGAAAGACGAACTAAAGGCTTCCTAAATTCACCACTAAGTGTCTTGTCGCCAATGAGCAAACAGAGTCATTCGCAGGTAAACTCCTAATTCCAACGAACTAAATCTCAAAGAATACGGCCTTTAGCAAAAATATCCCACATGAACACGGATTTCTCATCATCAAAAATTAAATTAAATTCCAGTTGACGAGCAACATTGTTATGCTTGTAATGAGCCGGTAAACAATTTGGGAACGATAGCTTACCTCAACTGACAATGTATCGTTCACAACCATAAAACAAACAGCAATGCGGATTACAAAGCGATTGTTTCGGTAACGAAATTGTTTACCCCAGAAAAGGGATCTGTTATGAAAACTATCAAGTATCAGAGCAAACTACGCGCAGGAAACCCAAACAAGCGCTTCTCGCATGCACAGAAATTCGCCAAACCGTCTTCTAGATGATTCCAATCCTCTGAACGCGATAAGTCCATAGATAAGGAATTACTGAAGGGTTTACGGGAGGAGAGGTAAGCATGGCGCAGATCGACAGATATATCGGCATCACTTCAACTGAGAATTAATTCCCTTGATCAATGACGTTACACGACCATGCTAAAAATGAATTCATCCAGCTGCCGAACAGCCCGAAGGACCGTGTGAGTCGAACCGCCATGAAACATACTATTCGCAGCACAAACAGCAACGATCACAAATAAAAACCTGATTGTAATTACAAATGACACAGCAGCTAAATGGGGAGACTAAATTAAAGTAATATAAGGGGCACAAAACTAACAACAGCTAAAGAGGTCGCCAGAAATTCGATAGTTCTTGAAAGCATGTTAGTAAACACGCTGTCGGCGCAAGAACAGCACAGCAACACACACCATACCTCACGAGTAAATGAGAACTCAGCCGTCACGATTTGGGTAAATAGCTTGGCCGTTGTATCCGACGGAAATGGCAAGTGGCCGCTCAGCATAACGAAAGCAATCACACCAATTGCCCACATATCCACAGCATTCGTATACGGTTTCTTCGACAACACTTCGGGAGCAATGTACTCCGGCGTACCACAGAACGTCGTGAACATTGAGCCTTCGCTCTTCAATTTACTAGCGGCAAAACCAAAATCAGTAATAAGAATTTTGGAGTCTTGTCCAGGGTGATAGAATAATAAATTTTCTGGCTTCAAATCCCTGTGAGTTATGCCGTTCTCGTGAAGGTAACTAACACCGTCCAATACCATTTGCAGAACACGGATCGCCTCCTTTTCCTGATAATGACCTTTACTTTTGATCCGATCATACAACTCGCCACCAGTAGCCAGTTCCATAACCAAATAAACGTGATCTTTTGCCTCGAATACCTCAGCTAGTTTTATAATTAGGGGATGTTGAATGTGGCGTAAGACTTCAAGCTCCGACTCAAACAATTCTCTTGACTCAGGACCACGAAGGCGCAAAATCTTGATCGCGAATGGCTGCTTGGTGAGTTTATTCTCAACTCGAAGAACGTCGCTGAAAGATCCTTTCCCGAGCAACGCCTTGATGTCGTATTTTGCCACTACTCGAGAGTCGACTTTGGTGCGATATTTGGGTGCTTTGCCGCGTTGGTCTGTTTTCTTTCCACCGTTTTCACCAAGTTTCTTCCTAGAGGACGAGCTCTCGCAAGAAACGTCGCTCGGTCCGTCTGGCAGCGACTTCAAATTGCTGCTACCGCAGCCCATGCTCAACAACAACCAGCCTGGCCAATGCTACCGTCATGCTCTTACGTTGCCTTTCTCAATTTGACATCCGAAATCTTCTAACTGCCATTAGCTCGGACTCCCTTGGCCCAAGACTTGGCCATGATCACGAAATTAAAAACATTTCACAAGCAGTGATCTACCAAGAACAATGGAAGTTATAATTAGTACAGGATGAGAACAATGAAACTCATAATCAGTATGGAGTAAGCTAAATTATGCGTAATTATTTTAAAACGTCACCGGAAAGTGACGGCATTCAAGGCCCACAGAATGAGGTGAAGGTTTCGCTGAATCACTTCGAAGCACATCATAAAGATTTCAAAATGTCACGGAGGAGTTTTAAATTGCAAGTGTTGTTGAAAGGAATTGGTAGCAAGCTGGGAAAAAATAAACAAGAATATTTTGACAATTAAAAGTGACTAGAAAACACATTTCTCACATTATATTTGACACATATACGGTACACGCTACTGTCAACAAATGAAAAATATTTTTGAAGTCTCCAATCATCTGTTTATTTTAGCTTTGCAATTATTTTCCAGGTATTAATCTTTAAATAGCGACTAAAGCGAGCTGCGAGCATTCTTATCTATCTGGCTTAAACTAATAATTTATTTCGCGACTAGAAAGCCTGATACTTTATAAGAACCAATTTACCCACCTACTTAAAGTTGAAAACATTGTTTTTATAAACTGCCAGACAACGAAATGTAAGCGATTGTTGTCCTCACCCCCCGTTAGCATTGTTTTATGACTACACGTTGGCATGATTGCACGAGCCCCCCGATACAAAGACCATTGTGACTTTTTGATGACAAATTCACGGGGGTTGGAGGTAACCACTACAAATTGTCTGTGTCCATAGCACGTGTTCATACCGAGAACAGAGTCCTTCATTGTTTGGCTGTCCTCTCGCTTGAAAGCGGCATTAGAGAGAGTAACCACTCCTTAGCAACGACTGGGCGCCTCACGTTTGTCTGCAAATAATATTATGGCAGTTTTCAATATCAATGCCATGTTTGCATCGTTAAAATTGTTAAAACAATCGTCAAGACAGTATTTAAAATTTGTTTGTTTTTCTTCCCGATAAACTGCGACGAATTTGAGGATTTCTTCCATACCGAGAACGTTGGCCTTTGAGAACTATACTTGTATTGCTGTTGAGTTTGCTTTCATCGCTTCGTGCTTAGGCCTACTTCGACAAAAGCTTGCGGAATAATTATAATTTAAAAAGGATACTGACAAGTTTAGCGTACTGTTTTCAAAATCATTCCTATCCGAAGCGTTTGAATCTTCAAATATCCCATTTGGTGGGGCATGAACCTCTAAAACAAGAGATCCCAAAGGAGCATGGAATGTTTATAGCGCGTCACTCAACGTACATTACAGGTGAACGGAGCTTCGAACCTCGAGTGGTGCTAGTTTGAATCCAACCAAGGAATCAAACGACATTTTGTTTAGCTATGAAATGAATAACTAAGTAAACATGCTATCGTCAGTCTGTGAAGAATTATATAAGTGCTTGGCAGAAGAGTTTGGCAAACTGAACCATAAATTTACATTTACTAATGAAACAACTCTAAATATAATACTAGAACATTGACGTTTCTTTGAGATTTGCAGGTCTTGATATTTAAATTGGAAGTCTGGCGCATTGCTGTAGCCATGTTCGTTGCCGAAAGGGCAGTCCAGACGCACTTCAGGATACAAAGTGAATTTTCAGATGCGAGGATTTGAAATGAAATCGACAAGTTTGTCAGCCAAGCGTACAGTATTCCATAAAAATAAATTTACATTTAGATCTGGCAACAGGCTACCTATTCTAAAGCAGTGATCATTTTTAACATCATGATGTACCTCCTCTGATCAGAGACCGTTTCCAACCTCCTTTCTCTCCAAAGACAAGATCTTCAACAAAAGTAATTAATTGCTACATCAAATCCAGCCATCTTCTCTCCTTTCAGGCTGCTGGGGCCCATCTATTAAACGGTCTGTCATCGCACATGAAGTCGATTGCTATAGTGGGGCCAGATTCAACTCAATTATAGGGACCGCTCATTATTTATGCCCAGGGTTGGTACCGAAGAGAATCCAAAGTTTCTTGTTATTTGGTTTTACTCGACCTGCAGGTAGCCAAGGAAAAAATTACCCAGCCTCTGAAAATAATATTGAATATTAACAAATGTGGACAGAAAAGCAGATCTTCTACTTGTATTAGAAAGTGTTATAAAGTGCATTTACTTAATCCATTTCGATCAAACATGCCAATAAGTCCAAGTCAGAGAACGCCATACTAAGCTTAGTTATAATTATAATACTGGGATCGATTAATCTGCCAAGGAAAGGAAATATCTGTTGAACGTGGCAGCCAAAAACCAACTGCCCAACCTTCGGAGTTGCCAAAATTTGAGTTACCCATCCCGCTTCTCTTCGGTACCAAACCTGGGCATAGATAATGAGCTGTCCCTTATCAATATCAAAGAACATTTTAGATGAAAACTAAAATTAAATCAAAATCCAAAACAAATATTATGACGTATCAGTTTGTAATCACAGCTCCACAAAAAACAGGACTTGTATCTGATTGGATAACTGAATAAATAATAATGATCGCAATTCCGCTCAATCTCGGTGTACAAGGGAGGAGTTGACCTCTACCACGGGTGAAGAAGCCAGTAAATTGCATTGTTTAATGCGCATTCATCCATACTCTTATCAATAATGGTCAATTTCAAGGATTGTTTCTTAGCTGTCAGATTCCATGAAATCACGTGCATCATGACTTCCAGTAAAAACACTTGTATCCCAAAATGCATTGTGTCTGCGCAGGGTGAATTTCAGTCTTTTGAGATATTGAAATGTGCTGTACTTCTGTATTCAGGCGATCAAATGATTTACAGATTTACGTAAGATGAATTCGATTACAGATAATAGATATACTAGACACGACGTAGTTATATAAATTACAATATATAATACTGTTGCTGTCTACAATAGCGGATGCTGTTGTTGATGCTTTACGCCACAATATCCTTGGAAATCACAATCAAGGAAAGAATACGGTGAGGTTTGAGTTTGAATTTGATTTATTTGTCAAAAATATTTACGTATAATTGACAGGCAAGCACAGGAAAGTAATAATACTTACATTAGACGTGCAGCCTAATAACATTTGCAAAACTTAGATAAATTAATGTCATGTAAACGACGCTTAAACAAATACAAAGAGTCCGCGGTAATTACATCATCAGGAAGAAAGTTCCATATTGGAATTGTACGATAGCAGAATGAGTATACAGAATTATTTACAGGAATAGATTGCGATGTCAGCTTTAAAGAGGTTGATTGGAGTAGCCGTTTCTTGATACTTACTCTGTTTGAGATGTTTCTATTGTTCTAATTAGGAAATTCTCTGGCGTGTGTGTTCAACGAAATAATCTCAGACGCCGAAAAAACCTCATTCGTTGGCTCAATCGAAATTTGATGATAACACAACTTTATGTTACTACATTGTGCTATTACTTCATATTAAATATTTATTTGTAGGCCTAGTACCTTTCTTCAAAAAGTTTACGCATATGTAATCTCTGCTGTAACTTGTAAGATACATAAACTAATTATTTAACTTCTAGTTAACAAAATGTTGGGAAAAAATGTTGTTTTAAAGTTTTTAAAAGACGTAACATCGCATGCGACGGAAATCAACTCGAGCATATACGGAAATGCAATGCATTTAATCAATTAAATGGCATTAATTTGTGGCAACAGTTATATATTTAATTATTTATATTAACTGTGACTTGTCAAGTATGCCAGAATTAAGGAATTTACAAAAATAGATGATCAGGCTTTGGTCAATTAAATTGCAATGAAATTGCACACAAAACACAACAAATTAACGATCAATAAACAAAACAGCAAAAACATGAATTGCATAAGATCCAAAAGTTTATTACGAATAAAAATATGCCAGAAAACGTGTTTAAAAATGAGCAGTATACCAATACAAGTAAAGCATCATTATATGTTGAAGAATTGGGAGAAAAGAGCTTAGTAAAAGCAAAGCTAATATGAAATATTTCTCAATCAGCTTGAAAAGGCATCAAAAAGATCACTGTAATATTTCTCAGCCTTGTTTCTAAGCGTCCGGTAGGCAAGATCTGGTCGCCAGGCAACTGTACCATCGTGCTACGCGCGGTAATTGGCCCAGTTCTGTATACAGATTGAGTAAACCATCAGCCAAAAAGTGCTTTGTTATCCGACGGAGCTTCCATGCTCGCTCGCGCATGTCACACATGCGTTGCTGCTGGTCGAACCAGAGACGGATGAGGGTGAGTCACGTGATCAGATTCCTTCCCAGGACGCCTGGCTACGCATTGCAATCCGACTTTCTTGTCAATGTCTTTTTTCGCTCTTTCTAAAAAGGGAAACCAGAGACGAAACCATAATCAAATACAGGAGTAAATCTAGAGGCAATTTCGCCAAGTTCAGTCTCAATGCATTTTGGTGCTCATGCTAGTGGACCTCTGCCACATGGGATGACATTAAATTGGTATTTATGATATGCAGTCAACCGTACTCTTTTCTGATGGTCAATTTCAAGGATTGTTCTTGGCTGTCAAAACTGTCAATTTTAGCTCAAAAACACGTGACCGTAGTCACTTGAATCCCAAAGTGCACCAGTACTGCGCAAAATTCCACGGTCTTCCAGTAATCAAATCCGTATCCTGATTGGCTGAGGTTATACAACACGTGACACTGACCTTGCGAACTTTTCCAATCTTTGACGAACTCCGCTGTTGCTTCTCTAGCTCAGACGGTTTCTCGTTCTCCGTTCTGGTTGAAGACCAGCAGGATAACATTCCGTCTTCAGCACCCGTCACCAACAAGTCGTCCTACGGAGAAAGAACAGAAAGAATTACTGATAAACATTTTAAACATAAGGACTTAAATCAGATTGAGTATAACGGATGAGTTGACCTTACACCACATGGGGTAGCTGAGCTACTATGTAACATACTACCAAGGGTGGGCCCGCTTCTCGACTCCCGTATATAGTTCGCTCAGTATTACATTTTCAAATCATCATTTTACTACAGCTATCGCATATACATCAACGGGGAAATTTTTCTCATTTGAAATACTTTGTTAAATCCAATTGTACAAACTATATAACACAATTAAGATGTCACAGCAAGGACATGAAATCGTTTTAAGACATCAAAGGAATCTTGTTAATCTGAACACAGTTCGAGAAACTCCGTCATTGCTTGGCTTCAGAGCCGCGTTTACAAGTACAACAAAACGAAAGAGGTTTCATATGAGAGGATTGGGCCCCACTGCAGTGGTCGAATTTCAAACGCCTTCTTCTATGGCAACCGATGACGTCATCGTAAGCCTGACTACTTATATTCAATCACGTGCCTGGCATTGTCAACGCAAAAACAACAACAATATCTGTAAGAAATGTGCTCACATACAGAGGTCAACGTGTCATCGATAAATGTGTACCGGGAGCGACGTGACTATAGCAAACTAGTGCTAAATGTGCCGTTTGGCATCGAATTCCTAAACCTTAACATTTCCAAGAAAAAGCGATGAACTTCAACTGTTTAGTCAAAGACCAACTGCTTACGTTCAAATAAAACAAAATACGCTACATTGGTATGGAATCTGATTTTCCGGGATAATCAAGACAGCTAGGAGTATTGCAGGGTAACGTAAAGCATGTCAAACGATAAGTGCAGGACTCGTGTACGTGCCATGTTATATGGTCCGCAGGTTTTACTCTGCTTTGGTTATAGAGAGCAGCGTTGCTGATTGTGGCTGGCCGATGTAGGGCCTCAACGTAGACAAGTCCTTGACTTATTGAGCTACCCTACTGAAATAAAGATGATGATGCTGCTGATGATGATGATGATGATGTATCGTACAATACAAGCAAGCCTTGAAATCAGCTCATACAAGGACGTAGCTAATAAATCCAGTCGTGACAGACGATGAGATTAAAAGCATTATACTTTCAAGTTTCTATGACTCAATTTGCGTTAACCCGCTTTTGAAGGAATTCGCGAAGCTCAAACCCCACGCATTTCGGGATACGGGCGAGTCTGACCTCTGCCACAAGCGAAGTGTATTTATCCGTACTCTGTTCCACTGTTACCGACAAATCCATTCATTGCTCTCCGCAAAGGCAGAAGGGAAATTGTTTCCATGGAAAAAGGTACATCCGTGATGACGAATCACGATTTGAAGCGCCATTCCGTGTAAAGTCCTTGAAAGCAAATTTAGATGTCAAGTGGTCTTGACATTGAGAATTCTTTCGATTTTATTTTTCAGCATTTTATCATTCGTTATATTACTCATAGAATTACTTAGCAGCTAATGTCACCAAATAATTATGATCGAAGTATATATCAGAAGGGTTTAAGCTAGTTGGAAATGCTAGTCGATGCGAAAGCTATGCCAGTTCAACGAAATATGTCATTTTGAGGACTGTAACTAGCAGGTAAATCTCAAATCAGACATGTTCATATTTTATTAAAACGCCAATATATTTGGCGCCGAAACTAGAGTAGTTATAAACTAGCAATTACTAGGTTCGAAATTAGGTTTATTTGGCAGAGAGAATTCTACATTAAATGAGTGAATGATTTGATAGGTATGTTCAGCTGGCTGAAGTCTAACATCGTTTGTTTTTCACCACAGAAAAACCGAGCAATCGAACAAAGCAGAAAGTTGAGCGTGTTTTGCGGCTCGGGTTGTTGCGTCATTTCTTCGTAAAAGCATTAGCTATGGACGATTTCAGCTATTGTAGCATTCAGAATTTCGTCTGCGTCCGGGGAAATAGGGACCTCTGACGTATAAGTCAAGCTTCCCTTTCCTGTGAGTCGTCAGAGCCAGATACGAATACAATACTTACAATACAAGCTTTGTTCGTGTTAAGAGCGATACAGTTCGCATAATACAAAGGGTCGTATTGATGGATTGGGACTGAGTCTCAAGCCTCGAATTGAATTCGTTGAATCACTAAACGAGGCATGAGATTTAGCCAGATCTCAAAACAACCATTTTATGGAAATCAAACAGAACAATAAAGGAAGCTTGTTTTGCACCATTTTCATGGGAAAGGCAGGTGTTAGTTACTGTGGACAGTTCCACTGCGTGTTTTTTAATGCACGTCTAATTTGTGCCGCATGTACTACGGAGAGGACATCAATGACACCTAATGACTTGTTTTGCGCTGCGGTCCAAGCGGGCTAATTGATTTTCGCTGTAAGCGTCACCTTAGATAATCATCATCATTTTAGAAACCAATTGGCGGTCCAGATGCATTCTGGAATTTAAGCTACTGCAGTCACGTGTTTTTGAGTTGAAATCGACAATTTTGACAGCCAAGAACAATCCTTGAAATCGATCATCATAGAAAAGAGTAAAGCTGACTGCATACCAAACAAAGCAATTTGATTGTGTCATCACATAGGGCAGAGGTCAACTAGCAACGAATCCCAAAATGCTTTGAGACTGGCAGTTGGTCAATTGGGTCTCTCTGCCGTCTCGTTGGTGAAAATGCGTCTGATTCCCCGGATGTCCATCTCACTGGATTAATCGCAGTTCCAATGCATGACGGGGTATGCAAGTGATTTATGGCACGTAGTATTGAGTTGAAATCGACGTTGTTGTTGACAGCTAACATTTGAAATTGACGATCGCAGGTGACATCATGAGCGAATGTGATCAATCATGTAAAAGTGATTATGGCTGATCACGGCAAATCAATGACACATAATCCCTTGATTTGCGCTGGGAGCCTTGTTGTTTCCGAGAGGTCGGGAAATCCGTACTTGGTAATGAGTAGCAGGTGCAAGGTTTTGAAAAATATGTATACATACAGACATTTAGCACATTTTACGGATTGTCCTTGGCCGTCAAAATTATCAGTTTCAACTCAAGACCTGCACCTGCCTGAAAACACGTGTTTCAAGACAAGACATAGCGATAGTTCATGGTGTGCGAGTATAAATAAAATACATATTATGATGCCTTGAAAGGCAACTACTGTATCACGCTCTCCTCACCTCAGAGTTGTAATGCAGACAACGCACGGTCGCATGGTGTCCTCCGTGGAGCGATTGCACGTGCTGCACCGAAGCGAGATTGGAGTGAAACACTTCGAGGCGGCCGCTGCGGGGAAGACAAGTGAAGATCTTTGTTGAAAGAAATGATGTAAGAAACGCTTTTAGTCACTTGGACATAAGGGCTCATACTGATGGCCTAAGGCTCAAGTGGAGTCCGGGGCTAACTAAATTCGTAATACTTTTATATGAGGCTTGAAATTCCGGACTCAGTTTAACTTCAAACGAAGATCAAGAGTAGCTCTAAACGTTATCGTACAACGAAATCTTCCTGCAGAGGTAACTGGTGTGTTCCCCAGTACACAAAGGTTCAGACGTCAAACATCACACAGTAAATGGGTTGAATACGTGTTGGTGATTCATAAAATCAACAATCCACACGGATAACACAAGACCACACTGAAATTACACCAACTACGCAGCTAACTTATACTAATACAGAAACGAGGTCATTAGGCTCCAGACCTCGGTGCACATGAATATACAGCAGCAACCTATATCAGTAGTGTACGGTGAAGACGGTGGTCGTTGGAAGTGCATCACAGGGTGGTTCGTAGCTGTCCATTTACAAGAGTCAAAGCATTTGCAGTCATTTTAGTTCCTATCAACTAGAAGACCATGGAAATATATACAGTGCCCTATTGAAAATATTTCTTGTCTTGTAATCACCTAGGCCTCCATGCATCTCCTTCAGACTTTAAAGATTATTCTATAGCAACCATATTTTAAGACAATCAATTTTATTACAACTGTCTCTACTTTACGAACGGCTGACTGTGTCGGGAGCTGTAAAGGTTTTCAATTTTAATGTTAAATATATCGCACTTTAGTTTGTTTTAATCTCGTATTCCTGTAAAACGTACCACCATTGGTAACTGTTATTGACACAGTTGGAAACGAGAAAAAATAAAAATGATGATGATGATGATGATGATGATGATGATGATGATGATGATGATAATCACATTCGTGTGAATAGGCCGACTGTCTAAGGAATGATATGACCTTACATAACATAACGTAACATAACATTACATTACAATCAAGCACTGAGTCGAAAAGTGTCCAAATTCATGTACGTCGAAGGCTCTGGGATGGCTGCCTATCTCTGCGATGAGCCTGCTTGTCTATCAAGAATAAAGAAATCCGTCTGGCCATTGGTAAACCGATAAACTGCGCCATTGAGTGTTAGCTTTTGCACGCTTGGATTTCTTTTGCGGATAATTACGTTGGATGACAGACAAAATACAGTCAGATCCGATTAGTACGAATCCAAGGGAATTAACAATTAACCGGATTAAGTGAACGTCCAAAACGAGGATACCAATTTCCAACGAAAGATTCGTTGCGAATACGATTTGTTTCTAACAAACATGTACGGCTATCTAAGGTATCACATACAACGGAATCGGATTATCAGGATGCAACTATGCAAACTGCAGTGAAACAGAGAGAGAGCCCTTCTTTCGATTGCACCTGTCGATCAATGCGCTAGCTAAATATGAGACATAATTACATAATCAATGCATGGTAGAGTATTACGGTCAATGGTCAACAAGTCAACAAAGCATCGACCGGTGTCTTCTATACCCGGCCAACAATCTCTCCTTCGGCTTTCATTCAACGCTGTCAACGACAAACGCAACCACAAACGACAGGCGGTATTTTTGTCCACCGCTTCAAAGACCGTCAATGTACTCCCCCGTCTTGAGCTGTTTACCACTCGTTTCCTTGTGATATTTCAGAATGCCGGTGTACGTATTATCTCCGTTCTCACGGGGGAACTAATGAAGATAATGATATACCGCCCCATACGTGTAATATTTAATGTAATGGATACAATTTCAATCCAACAGCAGTTGCGTTATCAAAAAAGTTTCCATTGTATCTGTCTGTAGATTTTTAATTAAAGTTGAATACAATCATCGCATTCAGAATTGTAAAAAAACTAAGCGGGATACACAATAAAAATATAAATTAAATTCACTTATTTGTAAAATCATTCAACTTGGGTAAATGTGTCATTATTTTGTCTCCATTGTTGAAGTCAGGTCCTCCTTCCTGCCTTTCTAATCAATATCATTCATGTAACATATTCTCTTTCTTCGACTGTTTTCGTCGTCTCGACTCATCCTATCTCTGGCGCTTCGGTTTGCGGTGAACATTTGGGTCGTTTAGGATCAACATGAGACTCTGAGCGAACCACAAAACTGTCTTTCTGTGCGTTCCTGTTGAGTCCCGTTCAACCTCGCATCTTCAAAAAATCTCAATGCTCTAACAAACGAACAATTAAAAACCACGCTATCATCCTCCTCCATTTAACCATCATTCACAATGCAGAATCTGATAAGTCTGGCTTTTTGTTCCACAGATACGATAACATCTTCTAAACTATCAACGGATTTCTGACGGACGTATATAGAGGAACCCAAGCGGTTTTCTGTAATGGAATTTCACAAATAGGATCGAGAGTGGCACCTCATCGCCACAAGAAGACGCAAGTTGCCAAGGAAGGGAGGGAGGAGTGGGTTACGCATCGATAAGGGCAAGGTGATAGTAACATCCACAAATGGTCGAAATGGAACACCTGGTTGCCGCAAAGTTAATATCACAAACGTTTTTCTAATCTTCATGTGATTCAATATAATCACCTAATCAAGTTATGAGTGCACTTGCCAATTTAAAACTCATTATGATGTTGTGTAGAAACTAGCGCTCATCATTCGTCGCATGACAAGACTATAATCGATTGTATGAATTCGCTTTTCTTCAACAGCATTCTTTAAAGAATTGAGAGATAACTCAAGACCAATAAATCGATCAATCAATCGATCAATCAACAAGCCAACCAACCAAGCAACCAATCAATCGATCAATCAATCAATCAATCAATCAATCAATCAATCAATCAAT
>OFHS01000241.1:0-17951 GCA_900245855.1 Calvadosia cruxmelitensis
GAAAGACTACTAATTCTCTGAAGGACTACCACTTGTCTGAAGGACTACCACTTCTTTGAAGTACGCTGCTTCTAGTCACTACATATTATTGAACCCTGGAACACTCTGCTGATGATGTTGTAAGCTGTTAACTTGTGCTGCTTTCAAGCGGGATATTGAAATGGTCAACTTTTAACAAAATTTTGTAAATGTATTAAAAACGATAATATCTAATTGCTACCGCAGCCATTATTTGCCTAAATCGCATTTTTGGTATGATTGCATATATAGTTTTCTTTCTAATAATTCTCTTTTCGCAAATGTGAATTAAATTGGCGTCCTAACAACTATTGGAATCTTCACAAATGCAGTGACTATATGAAAACCATTATAATATAATCATAAATGTAATTAATTATAACCAATATAAATATATGAAGAAATTTAAATATACTCGCCACACGTCCAGTCAAGGAAAACAGTAGCAATATCAACTACCGTATTGTATTGTATTATTTGGAATGCATCGTAATCAAATCATATAACAGATACATACCAACTTTTAGTTCCAAGGGAACTAGGAGGAAACGGAGTTTCCACCGTACAACTCCTAAGGCAATAATAGGGATACTATTCAAATCGGAATGACAAACGAGGATGTCCATTCCCGTCACGTTAAACTACAGATTGATAAAAAAGGAAATGTTCAATTTGGTCGTGTAGCCTGTTCGAAGAGGCAGCTCTTTGCCGTTCTGGAATGTAAGGCTCATCCGGAATGGATTCAAGGAACTGGTCCAGTCTCATCTTGAATTCTTCAAAACTGCAAAGTAGTGTCGGCCTCAGGCTAGGCGGAAGGCAGTTGAACAGGCGGCAGCCGCGATGTAAGAACGATCCGTATACACAAAATTTTATTCTGTCACGCATGACAAATTATCAGTAATTCATCTGTGCAACAACAATAGATCCACACTTCACAGAATATGAAATTTCGTCATCATCAAGTAAAAAAAACAATAATCAATATCTAATTCGCTTTTCACTATTTACTCATTAAATAATCGACAGCTCTAGTTGGTACATACAGTGAAACACTCTTTCTGCTACAGAGTCATGGAATGGTGGAACTATTTGCCTGAGACAGTCGTACTTGCAGAATCATTGCATTCATTCAAACATAGATTAACAAACTCGGTAGATTTTTCAAAATATGGTAAAATAAAATGTTGCTACTTGACCTTTTTAGGCTGTACATACAGTAAATGATAGTTAATTTATATCCTGTATTTGCCTGTCATGGTATTTATCATGCAAATAATATTATATCAAATCAAATAAAAATACAAGGCTGTCCTATCCAGTAGGCACTCAAAACACTTTATTCAATCTTTTAGGTTGGATACGTATGTTTTATTGACAATTTAACTGTCAAGTATTTAGCCTGAATGTCAATAATTATTACAACTCTAGAGTGATATTGTATTACTAACACCCACTTTATTGGGTGCGAGCGCAAGAAAAATGCTTCTGATATGCCAAGTAACGAAATTGGTAACAGATCAGCACATGTCAGAATATTGATTCGAACCATCAAAGATCGAGGGGGGGGCATTAGGCCCCCTACGGATTCGGGCTTACGACACTCTTAACTCTTTAGACGGCCAAGGGGTACATACAGTAGCTTATTTACGACCACAAAAATCATCTCGATCCAAAAGCAAACAATAGTTTGAAAATCACGCCAGTATTAAATTAGATCCCATAAATCACTGTTAGTCTTTCATTTTAATTGATGTTATTCAACAATTACTTGCTCCTACCGATTGCCCTGCGAAGGCTGCGATAGTAGATTGGTTCACCCGCGTAGGCCTACTGTGTCTATTGATGAAGTCAAACAAATTTGTCTTAAAAACAACAACCTTTTATGATAGTTATGGACAAGCGAGTGCTTTGTGCCATGCAAATGCAAATACGCAATGTCTGTCTGATAATTATTACAAGATGGTGATTTCGAAAGACACGTAGGAACGAATTGCAGTGTTAACTGAATAAAGGAAAAAGAGAGTTTAAATAGCGTGTAGTTAGTACCCACTGCCGAGACTGCTCCATATTTCGAATTTGGTATAATTATATTTGATAAATTTAAAATACTTGTTAAGCAAGGCGTATAGGTCGCTGTCACAATCATTTAAACTATCACCCACTCTCGTACATTCGTCTCTCTGCTGACTGTTTAATGAAAAAAGACGATGTTTTACGGAGACACGCAGGTCTAGCTCTCACTCCGTCTGACTTTGGCCTCTGTATACAGTGCACCTTATAAGTGGTCGTTACAGACAGGGTTGACAACAGTGTGTGTGTGTGTGTCAATTTATTTTACTTCGTAATCAAGTTGTCATAACAGTGAATATAATTATCATTGATCATATTCTGCGAAATGAGAGCTTTGCAGAAATGCTCCACGCTAAAGCATCCATGTAGTTCTGATACAAAGCTGTCGTCTATGGAGATTGTAGAACGTCACAATACGCGCTGGCTGTCCATTACGAACAGTACAGCTATTAATAGCACAAATTCCAAATTACGTCATCGTGTCAATTTCTACGGACAAACATTTTCTTTGCCCTTCAGAGCTCGAATTCCCTCCTCGGTTGGAAGTTACATTTCAATAGAAGATGAACATGGCAACTGAGATTGAAGGGCAAGGACGTCTTGTTTGTCCGTAGAAATTGACACGATGACGTAATTTGGAATAAATGCTATGGGAACTTACGCTTTTCTGGCAAAATCTAAATCCTCAAATCTAAGTGTTAGTGCCAAGTTGTATAGCAATCTAAAGGTGCTGTTTCGAGTAGCTGGCTTCCAGCAGTAAACCTCAAAGAAGCTAATACAACAAAGGCCATTGGCTCTATTATCATGAAAAGATGCTGCAATGATGAGTATTTGGCTAGTTTCTTCTGGTTTCCCTCTTTAGCTGTGATCGAAGGTCAACACGTACAGGACAAACCAAACCAAGTACTGGAGCCAAACCAACTACCTATTTACAGCCGTCCCTGCATAAGCCTAGTGGTATTTGTGAGGATGCTAGCCTTTGTTGAATGCTGGCCTCATCGTTTTTGGCCCATCAGCCTTCATAATATTTTGATAAATCGTATAAGACTTTTCTATCCACGCCCGATCCGCACTTACAAAACGAGGTACGCAGATGTCAGCACCTAGATGAAGGGCAATCGTCACTCTCAGATGTGCGGTTTAAGGGAATAGAACGAATCAGAACCACAAACGGATCGCTTCAAGCCAAGAACTGGTGTCCAGTAGACCGTTACCATGACAACACTATCGACCGCATCTCATTACAGTTCATTTCACTCTGCGCCACGTTTCATAGGGTGTGTGGGTAATTTGTGTTTCCCAGATGCAAAGTGGCTGCCATTGCTGAAGTGTTCCGCGAATAGTCGTGCAGGGGACATGGCGTTGCTTGCAAGTCAGGTAGGTCAAGAGTAATATTATTAATAGCAGAGGAAACATGTTGACATGTAGAGGTCCGGCGAACGGCAGCAGCCCTGTAATGCCGGAATCAGTATATAACGGCATTTAGACCCATCTAGTGTAACATGGTAACAAAACAAAAAACACTGCTCTGTCTATTGAATTCATCTGTAAGTAGACCAAAACCCAGATCAGTACCGTCAACAAGATTGTCAAGGATAAGTCGATTTTATTAGGTCTTTGATAGTGATGATAAATGAGAGAAAAATAGCGGTGAAAAGGTCAATCCGCCATGCGCAGTCCCACTGCATATTGGTATATAAGTGACTTGACCTCTGCCACGGGTGAAGACGTCAGAAAATTGCTATGTTTGAAACCCAATCAGCCGTACTCTTTCCAATGATGGTCAATTTCAAGGATTGTTCTTGGCTGTCAAAATTGTAGATTTCAGCTCAAAACCACGTGCCTAAAAACATTTGTATCCCGTCATGCATTGGGACTGCGTTTGGTCCATTGAATAATGGGTGATGCATTTCAAGGTCAAAGACCAGACATCATGGCAATTGGCAACAGAGATGCCATAGCAAACGCTGATGTGTGTTCATTTCAAGTGAGTCATAGCCATGCACTGAAATCCTGAACATGTCACAATTTCCCAACCACAACATCGCATCACTGATGCTCGTTTGAAATGGAGATCGATTTAATCGTGCAAAAAGCTGACCTTTTCCCATGGCGAGCGTAGAATTTCTCCATTCTTTCAACGACATGCCAGTCTCCATGTGGCGTATTTGAAGGAGGATTAAGCCCACACGCGGGCGTACATGTCATTATTTATGCATGCCAATTATGAGGACTGTACAATAATTCAAACGCTCTTTGACTATCACAAACAACAGTGAAACGACTCTTGTAAGTACGCCTCGAGGCACGTTCCCTTCAGGGCATCATCATCAACAAACATACCACAGCCCACGCAAACAACAAATTACACTCAAAATAGAACAGCACACACACATCCAACGCAGTCTCTGTATTCGCCTCTCCTTTAGTTCACCCATCCAATTCAACTGCTCACTACAGCGGAACTAACCGATTAAAGGCGCATTAAATGTTTGCCCGGAAGACACTGGCGCAAGTGTCATTTTATCCTGATTTTATCAACGATTAGCCATTACATTTACATCGGAGCGTAAAAAGTCGAATTATTGTACCAGTCAAGGGTTATGCAACATAGATTCGTATTTACCAGTAAATAGAGATCTGTCAAGGGTTATGCAACTTAGATCCGAATGTACGAGTAAATAATCTAGAAATCTGTCGTCTTGAAACGAGACATTTCGAGCAATTTTGCTGCCTGGTAAACAATCGTTAATCAAATTACCTTTAACGTAACATGAGCAAAATAAAGCAAGTCATTCACTTTTTCCTTAGTTACATTTTGACGATTTCTAATTTTTTTAAACAAGCAGTCACGCCAATGCCACAATGAGCAACTACTCGCAGCGCTGTTACATCGCTCGATGCTCAAAGACGAGGAAACATGGTGGAACTGTGACTGTAGTTTAAGTCTGTTTTACACTAAGATTAAGTGACGCAACAAAACACATCTATTGTGATCTTGACTTACGATTGAGGATCAACACGGGTGAGATCTATTCAACTTGGACACGATTGATTGGACGAGAAGTATGGTGTCGATATCACAATCCAGTTGAGTCCGGTCATGTTTCTGGACAGGACAACGGTAGGCTTGTCGGCATAACGTACGTTCTTGAAATGCTTACTAACANCGAAACAAGTCCCTCCCTCCCTCCCACCACTACTCCCCTCTATCCCTTGCCGGGGAAAGCAGCTCCTGCGTTGGAGAAATCCTGGCAGCTGCCCTGCTTTCATGTTGTACAGACCCACAGACTAAAGACGCGTGCAGGTAGTTATTGTTCCTGTAGTTGCGCGCAAGAAATATTTTTTCTATCTACGGATGCAGCATAACAAGCCTACAGAACCGGATTGAATCTTGATAGTTGGAATAAAGCGAGAATTCAACAGCCACTGGCACAGCTTTTAACAGTCTCGCATATCAATGACTGAACGGGGCTAGCGAAGTAGCTCTCTGGGCTCACCTTTAGGGAAGAACAGCCTTGATTTCGTGGTGGTGCTGTCTGCAAAAGTGGGGCGTGGCGATAATCTAGGTTCGCGAGAGACCCCGTTGCTGCAACCGTTGTCCTCATGTCCGTTGCTGTTTTCTTCATGAGTTGACAATCTGTTGTATTTCGGTGGAATGTTATAAAACAGTTGACTGTCACTGATATCATCGCATGATCCAGTACGTTTCAAGGATATACGCCAAGATTGATGACTGTGACTGGCCGAATGATGACGCGAGTTCTCTTGATAACGCGTTTGCCGCTGCTCGCGATGGGCGTGTTCGAGGTGGTTCGATTGCAAGGCTTCTGCTCGAACTTGTCCTCGTTGTGCGTCTGCACTCGAAATCGAAGACGATGAAGATCCAGACGACGATATCGATGTGAATATCGTTGGGATAAAATCAATGTTGTCAGGATCCTGCGACGGGCGCCCTGAACACAAATAAAACAAAGTTAACAACGGATAACGCAACCGCCGTTTTATAAGAACAATACAAATGAAGCATTCTTCAGCCATTTGACGCTATCTTGGCAAAAATTGTAAAGAGATCTCTGAGCTTTCTAACTTCATTTCATTATCTGTTGATCTGTTAGTTATTAAAATTACACACAAGAGAGACTTTTCTCAACAGTCAGAGATTGCCACGACATCAAATAAATAATAAATATTACAAGCAATCAGCTAGCGACGACTTTCATTAGCAAGAACCAACACAAAACTTCTTGTCAGTTATCAGCCAGAAACTTTTACAAATCCAACAGTGTACACGCTTTTATTTTCTTGACCAAATAGGATAAATCAATCGCACCTTATCTGGCACGAACAAGATCCAGAGGGACATACAGCCTGTCTGGAAAGTTCGTATGGTTACGCTGAACATCTTCGGTTTGGAGCTGGCTCCAATTTGGAGATTTGCGTGGCGCAAGCCTTGGAAATTTCAAAATGCTAGTACTAAACACTGTTAAATTACCCTGCTTTTGAGTGGTGTAAGGTTTGGCGCAGCACTCTGGCGTAACCTTCAGTGTACACAAAACGAACTTTCTACATTGGAGATACAGTCCTGCGCACACTTTTTCCACAATTTGTTAGCTAGTTTGGCAATCGCGATTAGGCGACGCTGAGCGTGGCCGGCGACAGTCGATATCAGGAATAAAAAGCCAATCTATAGACATCCTATCAAAAATGCTTCCATTTTCCAACTCAGTCACGATAATTATTCTTCAACGGGAACACACGAAATTCATCATCGGCAACACACAACCTGCTTGTGAAAATCGTGGCAAATCGATCGACTGTACCCGATCTGAACATTTAATCTCGAAATTGAAAACCAGAACAATGTCAGTCTACCCAATCGTTCACGATGAGAATCGATAACTGATCAACATTGATCGATTCAGGGTGTACGTTTAGTCCCAAAATTAAAAATTATCTGCTATGTTTACGACCCGAGGTCACTTTCATTGCAACAGCACGCCTCAGAATTACACGCTGTGATTAAGTAACTACAATTAAAGCGTTGATAAGAAACTACAAATTCAAGCTGGTGACGTTGTATTTAATTTCTTGAGAAATGACCTGCCTGCCATATATTCTTATATATCAGTAATTTGAAAGGGATTGGCGTTTACTTCGTGAACCCGAGGAAGGAAATGTGATTGATTGATTCATCGATGTGGGGTCATGACGCGAGGCGGGCTTCTGTCAACACGCAATTTACAACTGCATCAACATATGATTGACCTTCAATCCTGATCGCATTTCTTATCCGGGTAGTTGTGGGTCAAGTTGTGTCTTTTCCTTCTAGCATTAGATCGGAACATAAATATTAAAGCGAGGAAGATGAAAGAGGGGCGTCGAGTCACAAACGCAAGGTATAAAACAGGTGAACGTTGAGCTGGCATCGCGAATGATTCTTTGTCGTTGTCTGAATTTTAAATTATTAACATCCTAATCAGACATCAACTCAGCATTTCATTACAGCCACTGACGTATACTAGGGGCATACCGTGTGATATCTCGTTTAGAAGCAGTTTGTATATCTACAATCTGAGGCTCAAGAGCCGCTACACATTTTAGAATCACAACACAAGAGAATCGAACGATCGACACCCGCTGATGAAATACGTGATCAAGAAGGAGAACACATCAAAGACAGATCACAAATAGACGGATCGGCCTAATATATATGAGCAAGACATTGATTAATTGCCTACCACTGCTGAAATGTGTCCCACAGATCCGAGAGCTATCGCTTGGATTCGTCACTTTATCGCCGATAATGCTTAGCCATGTGTTCCGACGTGGTGTTTCAGTCGGTAGTCGGAAAAATCCCAAATTACAACCTTTGGTGTGTCGGTTTGTACATCCTTTGATACAACAACTGGTTGGCATACTGTCGCTGTAGATCACACACGTAGTTATCAAACAGTCGACGAAAAACGAGCTGTTTCAGACACCATAATCGTAAGTTCACGCCAAACAAGTTCACTTCTTGGTCCGACAAACGACGAGCGAATAGCAGGCGCAGTATATTATGTAACCACCAGGTCTTGCCTCGCTTCCAGGGGTGGCAGAGATATTCAAATGATCTTTTGTTCTTTCCCACCTAAAAGAAAGACAAAGGTAGAGAGGGACCGATTGTCATTGGCGACCGATAACAAACCTACCATTTGGCAAAGGGACATAAGCGGGTGTGTGTGCTTAGCTGGGCAATAGCAGCAGCAATCAACAATCGTTTCTATTAAGGCGCGCGCACACAAGGCAGCTTATGGAGGGCGACCACAAAGACAACAAACAGTAGCTCTGCCGTGGGGGATTTGACCGCAGTTGAAAGGACAATAATAAGATGCTGAGGTCATAGCTGAGAATTTCAACCTATGACACCAAATCGTCTGAGGATCGCCCGAACGATTAAAGCATTCCCTAGCAATAGACAAATTCAGTCCGTCGCTTTGTAGCTACCCATAGAGAAACACAGACACAGACACACAGGTTTTAAACAGAACGGTAACGTCGAGTTGTTAAAATCGTCGCAATATCGAACAGACAGTAATTTGCCGACGCGTTGCTCGCTCTACCAGTGTACGCGCGCGTCTGGTATTCAGTGTCTGCCCACGCAGCGATTACGATGTTTGTTTCGTTGTCGCTCGCAACCAGCGCGCGTGACCGCATTTGTACAAGTTACATAATATATGCTAATTAGGTTCGGCCAATTTCACCTGGAAGCACGAACTCAAGCTGGGCTTACGAAATAACACCGCGCTACAAATAATATCACAACAATCCGCGAGCAACTCCCTGCTACCACGAAGGAACAATACGATCCGAATAAAAACAAAATTCAACACGGATGAAGTATCGCGTTCGTTTTCGTGGAAACTGTTCTGAACTTGAAAAACGTAGAAGACTTGAGAAGAGAAAAGTGGAGGAAGAAGACATCTAGAGCATTGTGATTTTGATGGATTCCTGCTTGGCAGTTGGCAGAAATTCCATTCTTCCATTTTCCCCTACACAATAAATGTCGCTGATGGCGTTAAAGCCAAACCCGTCAAAAGGTTACAGGTCAAGAACAGCAAGAAATAATGACGTCATCACGCCCACAAAAGCCCGTTGAGAAAGAAGCATTCTACCTACCAAAATGGCGCTTCAAATCTCTTTAAATACAACGAAGAAGTGTATCTCTTTCATTCAAGTCAGATTTGGAGATTTCTCGCGTTTGTCTGATTGCATCTCTGGTCCGTAGACAACGACGGCAAAGTCTTTCCGTTGCTGTGGTGTTTACATGAATGCGTCAGTAGGTTATCACACGGAGCGGCAATATCACAAACATCCCTGGTCCTTCATGTTACGTAATCTAAAGACGCCTTGCCAAGATGTACAAACAAATGCACCTCTAATTGCATCTAGAAAGTAGACTGGCAATTCTCCAGAACCAGGTGAGAATTACTTTAATTCTAGCTGTAGAGGTTCTAAGCGAGACGCTCTGTGTACTTCGATTGCCTCCCGCATTGAGACTTATTACTATTCTCCCATGATACAGCCTAAACACAGCTTGAAATAACCGTGAGTCAATGAAAACCAGACGGTGGTCAAACCCTGAGCGAAAGACTACGCTAGAATTGCACAGGAATATAAACGTCAGATTTACAGCAGAATAGGATAGGGTAATCGATTCACTGCTTGTTTTCAGTAACTGTCGATAACACTAACTAATAATATTTAATGCACAGCAAGAAATGAAGAATGGCCTAGAATATCATTTCTTATAATTCCTTTAAGCCGTTTTCCAAACCAACAAGCACATCAAAATGATCACAGCACATCAACAATCGTAGGCTTGATTTGATTAAATATTACCGTCCTACCGCCTTGTCTCGATCAATGACAGTTGTTATCAGAAGATAGCCATCCCCCACCAAAGCTTGGCAGCCACTGACTGAAATGACCTGTTAACTGTACAAACAGGTGAACTCATCGTGCCCGTCATTGAACATTAACCAATGACAAAAAAGTCGAAAGAGAAAGCAATAATAAGCAGGCGGAATAAAAAAGTCTAGAAGGTTAAGGGCTTGCTCAAACATGATCAAATGAAAGAATTAAGATCGAAAACAGATGTCTAGGTCGAAGGTTTTTTTTCAGCCTAGAAAAATGGGCAGCTTTTATGAGGCACCGCGTAGATGTATGCCGTTTCTATGGAATCATCACTGACCTAGCGCAAAGCTGTGGGGTCCATAGGATGGGATTAATAGGCGTGGTGACAGAGTCAGGTGCTAGGAGAACACACAAGCACGATAACACAACGATTGTTGACGCTAAAAGACCATAGTGCTAGGGCCTAGGGGACGTGGCTGTTATTTCAAATTTGGGCCACGCCAGACGCCGTTGAGGCTGCGCGTTTGTTTTGATGAAATCTACAAGAAAACTCAAATTTACATTCCCAGGCAAATAATCTACGGCACTGAAGGCAACTAGTTGGACAACGATTCTCTTGCAAGACCAGTGTAAACTGAGGCAGGGGTAATAAGGTTCACGAATGCAAGGAAGGGCTAGGTGACCGTTAACTGACGAACGAGGGGAACTGCAGTTGCTCAACAAAACAGTTTTTTTGCATCACACAAAATTCAAAACACATGTAAACGTAACACTGGACGGCAATCTACCTTTTATGAGGTTACTCGACGACTCCCTCTTACCTGGACTGTGCTACGAAGCAAGAATCCAGAAATCGTGAGTAGAATAAATCCAGGACAAGGCAAGGTTATTTGAGGGAGATCTGTAACCTCCTAACGTCAAACCGGGTTGGCAAATAAGAAATTTTAGTCTCGTTCAGGCTTCCTTAGCAATGGAGAGTCGATTACAGCTATCTTTGTCCGTTGGACTTCTAAACCGAAATCATCTAAAAACTGAAATTATATGCTCCCAAACGCATCGTTAGATTCTTTGCTTCCTGTCCGTGCGCTTCTTTGTTCCACCAATGTGATGAGTCGACTTTACGAATTCGGACGCAAACCTCCCATCTAATATCACAGCCTCATTCAAAATCCTGCTTGCATACAGTAGAATAGATTGCTTCATATTTACCGGTTTTTACGCAATGTTCTACAAAGGGCATAATTTGGTTATTTTACGCGTAGATATACAGTATTCTTGTTGGATCATTTCTAATCTGTGTTCAGCTTTCATGTCACGCAAGCAAATAGAACAATCAAAGCTAATTTAGTGATGAAATGTTGAAAGTTAACAATAGCAATCAATGAATGGAGCCAATATGAGCTTCACAGTCGCATCGCAAGCAATACAAAGGGAAGACTATCAAGTCAAATATATTGGTATCGTTGGAGTGAAAATATCTAAATCGAGCGAGCCACTATATAGCTTTGAATTTTTTGTTCAGGTTAACATCAGCAAGATGCTTCTTTCAAGAAAGCTAATAATTGAAAAGCAATAATTTACAACATAAAATGGCTATGAGTAATATAACTATAAATCTACGCCATATATTTTACGCAGATAGGCTGTATTATATTTGATATGCCCGAGGTAAGACAAGGAATAGAAAGCAACATGTTCTCATTGCAGATCTAATAACTAGAATAGCTGTGCTTACGCGCATGCGTACAACACATCAAAATATTTACACTTTATGCAACTTTGAAAATGATTAAAGCAATATTTTCAAGATTCATTTGTGCTTCATAATAAAAACTGCTTGTCTGCCAACCGGCTCGGATTATCTAATGTTCAGTGGTATTCTAGAAGTATTATTTTTGGTTCAATGTGGAATATCAAGTTCCGACCATGCTAATTGACATCTGCTTATTTAAAGAACGTTTGGTAGGTCTTGTATTGATTGAATATATTTTATGGAGAGCAATCTATTTAATGTTCAATGGTCCGGCAATTCTGTCACAATTCTAGCAACATAACTGAAAGTCATTTAAGATATATTCTCTTCGCGTTGTCAATTAAACGAAGTCCAGCTATCTTGGTACAATTACAGATCACTAAGTATTATTAAGAACTATAACAATAGCATTGCCTCCACGTTGCAGGTCAATTTCCACACCCCTGGGGCCTTATTCATGGACCGGCGGGGCTGAAGCGTAGTCCAGGACTAAATCTTAAGTCCCATATATAGACTTTAGCAATTTAGTCAAGACTAGATGCTAATTTGGTCACAGCAGCTCATTGTGAGCCACCTGAACTGAGAGAGAGAGAGATGCTAATTTTTGACCCGATTTTGACCAGTTGTAACACCACACTATGCCCTATAATTGGGATGAAGTCGAGCCATAAAAATTCTCGCGATTAAACTTTATAGAGTACTAATGCATTGATTAGTTTTCTCGAATTAATACAATCATCTCTAAGAATAATATATAACAACTGTTGAGGTTCTTCTACATTAATATTTCGCTAGGCCAGTGCGGCAGTCATCAGGGGCGACCACGCACAGTGCGATGGAAATCACGCTAGATATGGGAGACACGGGGAAAGGGACAATATTGGAGATTCCGGTTGTCAAAACGAAAAAGAAGTTCGCCCACAAACCACACCCACGTGAAGTACTATTAGATCATAATGTCTGAAAGTCCAGCATGTGATGCAAGTCACTCATCAATAAGCAAATGCCAAAATCAAGAACTCTTATTAGTAAAGCTGCAACAATAATGTTTCGAGCCTAGAAAAGAAAATCAGCATATCATCATCATCATCATCATCATCATCATCATCATCATCGTCATCATCATCATNGATCATCATCATCATCATCATCATCATCATCATCATCATCATCATCATCATCATCCATCATCATCATTTATTCAGACACCATATAAGCCCTTTATGGGCTTTTTTAATGGACTGATACATTTTTTAAACAAAGTGGATACTGGTAAACTATCTACAGTACAAGATATTTTCAGGGTTTTTTTAAAGTATCATTTTTGATCTACTTCAAGTTATTGTCTTCTCTATTTTTATGACGCTGTTTCTATAATATTATGCGTTTATTGAGTAATATGGCGTCTGTGTATCATTATTACAGAGATGCCCTTGGCAGAGATATGTCGCATTTCATAATTCAAACATCTCATATCCGACGTGCGGTCAGTCTCGTATCAGGACGATTAATATGGTAAATACACCAATTCAACTAAGAGCCTCTTTTCTGCGAGAGAGGTCTGGACCGAGAATTTGGGTGAAAANCATCATCATCATCATCATCATTTATTCAGACACCATATAAGCCCTTTATGGGCTTTTTTAATGGACTGATACATTTTTTAAACGAAGTGGATACTGGTAAACTATCTACAGTACAAGATATTTTCAGGGTTTTTTTTAAGTATCATTTTTGATCTACTTCAAGTTGTTGTCTTCTCTATTTTTATGACGCTGTTTCTATAATATTATGCGTTGTGGGGACCAAAGCAGAGGACTGTATTAAATGGATATAAATTATACTTGGTCCAAACATGAAATGTCGTATAGCTTTAATCTGGTAGAGCCGAATCAATGAAGAGTCAAAGGAATGACACTTGTCTTCAACCTAACAAAACTTCTTCTTCAAACAATAACTGAGATTGAATCGCAACTCAATCAAACGTAACACTCACCACGGTGACAGTGTTCTTTAACGAAGCACGGCTCCGGGCACGTCAATGGCTGCTGGCGTCCCGAGCAGAATGTACAATAAATCTATGCTAGCTTTCCCTTTTATACAAAACTAAACAATAAGGTGGCTAAATATGGAATAATTATGCAAATGACTATATCGTAGAACTGTAAAGCAAAACTTAAAGGGTTCTTCATCAGAAGGAGGTTACATGAAAGAGAGGTTACATATCGGCGCTAACATGCGTTTATTGAGTAATATGGCGTCTGTGTATCATTATTACAGAGATGCCCTTGGCAGAGATATGTCGCATTTCATAATTCAAACATCTCATATCCGACGTGCGGTCAGCCTCGTATCAGGACGATTAATATGGTAAATTGGAAACTTTTTGTCTCGTTTTCGCCCCTTGTCATTTGTGTGATACCATAATACGAGATCTTAACAGCTTCGTTTTAAGTAACCACGCTACAAGTAATCGCAATTTTAAATCCATTTTGCAGTGCATTTCTTACTTTGTGTAATAGTACATTCTAACGGCGAGTAACTCATTAAGTAGTTACTTCTTGAACTAACGAGGCACTATTAGAGCTCATTGCCTCATTCTTTTTGGGGTTCACAGACCATTTGCTGAGTGACAGATGGAATGGAATGGAATGAATAATATTGACACGCAATGACAGTCATTGGGACTCATTGAAATTGAGAAACATACAAAGAGAACGAAGGAATATCACTCTATTTAATTCAGTATAAACAAATAATGAAAGCTACTCTTTATATCATTTGGTGTCATCTTTACTTAAAAACTCATCAGTACATTCTACTAGATTGAAAATAGATACTAACTTATCATTTAAAATGCTGCAACAATTCAGACATTTCCCTGATGTGAATGATTTGTGTCTTTTGATCAAAACATAGACTGGAACTCCCGCTAGCAAGACGCAGACAGCCGTTAAAGAAGTCCACGGTTTCTTAATCACAGGAAGAACAACCAGACAACCAGCCAACAATGCGAGAATGACAGGAATCACAAGCCACACCTTATAAGGTCGGTGCAGGTTTGGTCTAGTCCATCGCAGAATGGGTATAGCTGCTAAGCAACCACCTATGAAAAAGAAATCAGAGAACGCCACGTAGCTAATAAGATTCTCAATTGTGCTTGATGGTGGTAGCAGATAGAGGAGTGTTAAAAGGCAGGTGAGCAGGATCCCAGCAATGGGACTTCGCCATTTTCGATCGACTTGGGCCAGCAATGGCGGCATATGACCACGTTTTGCTGCAGCCAACATAAACCGGCTTGAAGTGAACAAAGAATTACAAGCCGCTCCAAGGCAAGACGAAGCTATTAACAGAGGCATGAGGAACTGGAGGTCGGATGGGAATGCCTTTTTCGAGAATTGAAGTGCAACTGCGTTGCTGGCTAGGAACTCAGCCTTGGTCAGTAAAGACGTGTATGCAGCGAGAACAGATAAGTACAGCACCATGACTACCGGTACGGCGATGTAACAGCTGTATCTCAGAGTTTGCGAAGGCGAGCTGACTTCAGCCATGACGAAATTCAACGTGTTGAAGCCAGAGAAAGCCCAGTACGTGCCGTAGAAGGCAACGCCAAGTTCGCCAAGATTGTGCGTGGAATTGGCGAATGGGTGCTGCCAGAATCTATTACCTCTGTCACTTGCAATTACCATGACACCTGTTACGATGATCAATGCCAATGCAAGGAGTTTTGCAATTGTGAATGCCACGGTGGTGCGAGCAATAACGTGTACGCCAAACACGTTGACAACCACAGCGATGACAACGCAACCGGCAGCAAATGCCTTGATTGCCAACGGATTAGAGCAATGGTGTCCCGATACAATAGGGCATAAGTAGTGTGAAAATGTCAATGTAAGCACGGCCAAGCTAGCCGGTCGCATGACGAGGTTAGTCATCCAACTGTACAAGAAAGCAGACAGCGAACCATAGGTCTCGTACAAGTAGACATAGTCCCCTCCAGCCACAGGAAAGGCACAACCTAGCTCGCAATAACACAGCGCGGCTAGCAAATTGACGACACCGCAGGTTGTCCATATGCTGAACATAACACCAACTGATCCGCTATTCTCGTAAGCTATCGTCGGCGAGATGAAGATCCCTGAGCCTATTATGCTGCCGAGGATCAAGGCAACAGCATGTCTCAAGTGAATGCCACGATCTAGCTCCAAGACATTTCTGTTCTTCTGTTGATTTCCCTCTTCGTCGCAAGCAAGGTCGACGAGACTAGCTTCGTCGGTAAAATCTTCTGCTTTTGCATCAACGGAAAGAAGTTCAGTCTCATGCACTCCATTTAGCAACGATTCAGACTCGGGAAATTCCATTTCTGCCCCTGTTTCAGCTATTAAACTCCTGCATGTGCCGGTTCTGGCGTTCATACAACATGCTGGTTGTCTCAAGTTTGAGCTTGAATGACCTTTTGCCTTTATCATTGTTATTGAACAATTGGCATTTGAATGCGAACAATGAGGCGAATTTCCTTTGGTATCAGAGGGGCGGATCCAGACAACAAACTTACTCGGAAAAATCAACTCGTAAATATTCCAGAAAAAAATCAGTAAAAGAGGACGAAAAAATATCATTTGAGAGACGATAGCAAAATCCCCAGACAAGTATGCGAATCTTAAAAAAAATGTCAATAAACCCAAAATCTTGAAAGAAACTGAAAAGATTTTGAAATGTTCCAGAGGATGGTGACATACTGTAGAGGAGACAAATTATAAAAGCAAGCTCAAGTCAATGTAATTAGACAGATATCATGGTATGGATATAGTACGAGATAGAACTGAACCTGTGCCAACAGGAGTGACGTTGACATTGATTAGCATAATCGCGAATAGTATAAAAATAATTTTATTTCAAATAATTACATCAACAATCCATAAAGACAAACTTTCCTAAAAGCAAATCAACTTAACTAATAAAAACTATGCATGTCAATATAGCTACTTATGAAATCTACAGTTAAAATACTTAAAACTAAACCTGCCGACTAAGCTATTTACAAATTAAAAATCTCTTCCAATGAAACAGTTGAGGGAATAGTGCATAGAATAGTGTATAAAAATTATAAAATGGACAAAATCAGAAAATTTTCAAAAATTATATAAAATACAGGAAAGGATTTTAATTAACAATTATATTGCAGAGATTTTATTTCTTATATGCCCTGGAGTTTTGTCGTGACATTAAAACAGCACGAAGACACGTTCACAGTAGAAATTTCAGGTCCTTGTGTAAATATGGTTGTCTATTCAGCTGACAAAAGTAACACAATCCCCGAATTCGATATCATCTGAATACGAATACGTATGCGAAAATACGTATACGAAGTCGATAACTTGTTACACATAAACGGTCCGAACAGGCTAAAAACCCCAGGGGAGCATATTAACGATGATTTTCAAGCTAACAAATAATTGTTTGAATTGTAGATAATACAAAGCTTATTTGGCTCATATCTATGCAAATGTGGGTATTAATTAATTACCTAGTTAATTACTGTTTGAATCGAAGGTACGGATGAAAATGGAGGTCTTAATTTCTCCGAATTGCTACTCATTGCCTGTAAATAATTGTTATGATCTGATCCGCTGTAATCTGCGTAGATCTGAATTTGTTCTATGATAACACTAATTTACAGACGGATAAGAAACAAGGTTGTACATAAATATTCTATGCGCTGAAACTCCATGAAGTTAAAGCCATACTCACTTTGTAAATTTACGTCTGTTCAGAATCAATTTGTGAACAGAATTATTCCTTTGTGGAACGGACTACCGGAGGCATCTGTGACGGCAACATCAATTCAATAATTTCAAACAAAATTTAGAACTAATTGACCTTAAGTTATCTAAATGTCTTGTGTATTAGTAATTTCTGTATAATCTTGCCTTTTAATTTGCGTTTGTACTTTGGCTTTATGTAAGTGAAACTTATTCTTCCCATTACTTGCCAGTCAAATTTTTTAACAAATAAACATACACACATACATACATTGAGAAGAGGTTGACTAAAAGTGGTTGTGTAGGCGAGGCTAATTCACCATTAGACCCCTAACATTTTGCAAATTGGATTCTGTGAAACACCAATTTGCGAACCGCGTCATCTTTCGGTGGAATTTGTTGATTGATTGATTGATTGATTGATTGATTGATTGATTGATTGATTGATT
>OFHS01000241.1:22640-47573 GCA_900245855.1 Calvadosia cruxmelitensis
AGAGACATCTTAATTGTAGGATTTTATTTTGTTGGTACAGATTTTAGATTTTAAAAATATATTTATTCATATTGGAGATTTAATATAGAGATATCTTAATTGTAAGATTTTATTTTATTGGTAAAGCGTTTAGATTGCATTATCAAACTGATGCTTTTATCATTATAGGAACTACGGATAACTGTTAAATTTATTTGAATTTTGCGAGGATAAAGATAATGCTTAGTGGAGTGAAAATTTTCAGTGTTTTCTGGCTGTTAAAGAGGAAATGAATGATGCACAAACAGGAATTAAAAGCCAGCATTTTGTATGGTGGTCATCTTTTTCAAACATTTTTAATTGCTGTGCATAATTATGCCATTGAAGGTTGGCTCATGTCAGGGTGCACGTTGCTGGCATTCCTTTAAAACGAATTATTTGAACGCATTCAATGTGCAGGATGGCGCGCCGATTGAACCACAACATTCAATTGTCCACACAACATTGTTAATGGTGGTCAGTTAAGGACGGATTCTTAATAATCCTTGGCCTCTATGTATTGGAATATTATGCCGCGAGATTCAATTCAAATGTAAACAATGCTCCGATAGAAAAACAACCATCTTTGTGTGTTCTGTTAAAAGCGCACCGATTGTAAACGTTGGCAATCGTAATTGGATGGCGCAGTTTATAAGGGGAGTCTATATGGATATGGGGAGGGGGCAACCGGGGATGACCCATAATCTCGTGTTCCTGTCAAAATGATCTGTATCACAAGACTTCTTTAGCTCAAAGTTCGTCATTTTTAATTATTTTGTGCGGTTTCTTTGAAGTATGAATTTTGCTGTTACAACGCTTTCTTTGTTGACAAGCAAGCTTCTTTTTATGGAAACCCTGAGAGTGGTGGACACGTTGTAAACAGCTTGTTGAAATCAACGCCTTATGCATTATTGTTGATCTTGTTGATTGGACGTTGAATAATACAAACGACAATTGGAGGCTTTCAATGAACAATACCATGGTATGTGTCGAATGCCTGACAACGCCTAACATCAATAGGAGACTACAGGACCTCCTGGAAACGAGGCGACGGCAAGGAAAAACTTCTGGTAAGACCTCGATACGTTCCAGGGCGTTCTAGAATGGTTCTAATACAACGTATACTTCGACAATCAGAGGACATTTCTAGGCTGCGTACCGATAGGTCATATGTGCATACTGTTTCACACCTTAACATTGTATTAAAGCTTAAATTAAATGACACATAAGCTTGACAAAAATACTGTATTTCAAATTGTCCATCTGTGAAAGGAGACTTAGATAAGTTGCATGTATGTATAACACTTTTATTTTGTATAAAATATTTCCTTCGTATTGTTTATTTAATATCTATTTCCTGTTAACATGCTTATACGGTATGTAACTTTCCCGTTTTATTATGTATGTGCCCCATGAAGAAAAGCCTATGGCTTTCTACGTTCACAACAATGATGATGATGATGATGATGATGATGATGATGATGATGATGATGATGATGATGATGATGATGATGATGATGATGATGATGATGATGTTTGTTTGTTTGTTTTCTTTTATTACCAATATACCTTAATTCAGGTGTGTGGTAAGTACATACAAGATGTTGTTACAAGTACAAGTTAGTTCAAGGTCGCAAGACCATATAGAACAATATCTACAAAAGGTACTAATAAAGTAATAATATTACAAGATCATAAGAGCATATATCAGTTCTGAAAAAGGTTATTCTTTCGTATTTCGTAAACTAAACGATTTCTTTAGATAAATTCCATGATGATGATGATGATGACGATGATGATGGTAACATAAATATAATTAGTTTCTTAATCAATGGGAAGTGCACACTGTATCCTAAGATGCCACCTTCTGTAGCACGTTTTGCATAAATCCTACGCTATGTGAAACGTTGAGGATTTATCCTTTGGAAACAGTCACACCAAACGTGGATATTTCTCAAGAATTTAGTCTTAAAATAATTCAAATTTATGAAAAATGTGTTGTCCCTTGGTTTTGACATCCAGAGGAAGTCTTTTTCGAGGGGAATGAACAAGAAATAATTCAATATCTTGACGAGTCAACATCGCGATGTTTCCTTCATAAATATTATGTTTAATTAACTGACATTGATTACAAAAGTTAAAATAAAGTAGCTTGAGATGAAATAAATAAACTTTAATTACATCCAGATCATGGCCTGGTAATTGCTTTCGTTGATTCTGGCGTTGGCCGTTGGCGAGCGTCCCGTTCTCTTGCTCTAACAGCAAGCCAATGTGTACAACGGCAACGGAAACAGCGCAAGAGTGAAGTACCGTTTGCGATAAATGTTTTCCTCGAGTTTGACGAGCCTTGCTAGATACACTATTGTCTGTCTATGCAAGTTAGCCACGAGACAAATGGTAATCATGGTTCTATATTCATTCAAAATTAACTAGCTTTGAAAGCAAACTCTCACAGTATGAACAATGTTGAGATGCTAGGATTTCAAAACAGAAAATAAGCGAGCTTCTTGCTATCTTGCCAGAATATTGCAGTGGGAAATTTCGTTAAAAGTCCAGGGCGTTCGATTTTCAGGACTTTCAAAATGTCTCAGCAACGCGTCATATACAAACATGATTCGGGCTTTCAAAATGTTCGCTTCTTAGCGGCAGCATTTCCAATCCTCAAATCGTTGCTCCTTCGACGGCAAAGTAGATGATGGACAGCCCCATCGGCCATGATCCTTCACAAATTCCTCAAAAAAAGATCGATCCAGCATTCTCCAACTCAGCTTTGAATCGTCGAAGGCCATGTAATGGTTGGAGCTTTGCCATCCTCTCACCCGATCAATTCAGCAAGCAATAATTTTCTCTCCAGAAACTTTGAAGCTTTCGGATCATCGATGAACACATTGCCAACACGAAGGAACATGTATAGTGGTCCCGTTAATCCAGATGCATAACCGATTGCTGCCAATGCAATCTACAACAATTAAAGAATCAAACATCATGCTCTTGAGTCCCGAAAAGGAATGAATATTAATTCTATATCCATACTGGAATCGAACTCTTTCTGTTTTGAAGAGTTGGAAGACGATAGCTGGACATTTCGGAGTTCCATTTAAACGATTTGACGCAACGACAGAGATGACTACACTATTGACAGCTGTGGAAATAGAATAACGGGATGTGAAGAGTTACAGCGAATAGATGAAAGCAATAACTTACTGCAAAACTGACTTAGTTAGATGTATCTGTAAATTCATTTTGAGAAGCCAACAGCACTTGAACAGCCGAAGGGTCCTGTTTACGTCTGTTAGAATGAGGGCGGTTCCAAATGCCTTGTCAGTGCCTCAGGCTGTTCTTGGCAGCGTAAATTCTTACCGTAGAAATTATACAGAAATGAAGAAACAGTTTATATTATAGTGGAGTTTAACTCGTGAAATCAGGTATCTGCCTAAGTTCTTCAAAAGTGTTGAAAAACAGCCGCAAGAAGATACGGAGAAGGGCTTGACTTTTGGGCCATCTAGACATCAAATCAACACAAAGCGACAGGCTGAAATCCATAAATGATGTTCACGGAGCAGCATTGCAATTGAAGAAATAGCTCAGAAAATATAAACTGCTATCAACGAGTTCTTTTACAATTCTCAATCATTTATGACAGCTATTTTTCTTTTAGTTGTGTTTGATGAGCTGTTTATGGTACAAGAACTGCAGCATCATTTCTGATATTGAATGTCGCCTTGCTTGTTCGTGACAACAAGCAATGATATTTCTCCCGCACTCAAAACAGCGCAAAAGACAACAAAAATCAACATTTCGATTTAGTTTTTATAGAGAGACCAATATTATGAAAATTGGTGTCATAATACGAGAGGAATTGCATTCCATTTCCCTTCTGTCGTTGACGGGAACAAATATCGCTGCCGGGATTGACGGAACAACTAAATTAGCCAAACAAATCGCTTTAAATCGAACGATGCAAATTGAGAATGTTCCTAGCTGTGCTATTGCTTGGCAAGCTCAGTTTTAATGGATAACCTTGCAGTAGCTTATGTAGTTTGGTTTTCATGACGTCCACGCATACGCGGTACAGCATTGAGCAGTCTTATACGTCAGTTCTAAACGGTACCAGCAATAGCTTATGCACCATAGAAGGCGTGTCGTAGCACTAAACTTTGGCGAAGAACTGTCACAAGTTGTAATAACAATTTTTAGATCCAGGGTTGCACACGCACATATGTTTGTGACACGTTGAACATCATGCAAAGCATCGAAACTTCAACTGTTGTTGGAAGTACGGTTGACATTCTCAGTTCATTGCTTACCAGAAATATTTCATTGACAAATCTTCACGAAATGGCTGAGAGAGACTATCAAAGCCAAGCAAACTGCTATGTCCGCATGCCTTGAAGTCACTGTGCTTGGTGTTTAATACACCGTTGCTTTTCCCTGAACTGTGAGCCACTTTGTTGTATCCGTTAGTCAAGCATCATGCGATAAATTTTGTTCACAAAGTAGAATGATTAACAAGTGTCATCTTCTTAAATCTGCTATGGTTCAATAAAACTCTTTAAAATCTTTTATGGCTGCTGTTGTATGTAGGTTCAGAGTGTAAATTCATTTTGTTCTGATGATCAGGCAAAAATTATGTAATTCATACCTATCCGTTTCTAGCACATATTTGTGGCTGTGTATATAGTTCAATTTCTTTTCATCTGTATTTCTAGGTCATTTAGACTGGACTTGCAACGTAATTGAACCAAACTGAGACGTACAGATTAAAACGTCAACACATTTGAAGTACACATGGCGGTGATAATCACAACGGTGAGCAAACAGATAAAAGCAGTAACTTAGATACCCTTTTCAAAGCAATCTCGAACACTGCAAAGTATCGAAGCCCTTATAGAGAGTACTCGCGGTGTTGTAGTACCACGCATGGCTAGTTTAGTATAACTGCAAGATAACGGACGAGCAAGCATTTACTGGGTACACTCAAGCAATGCATCGAACTCTTTAATTTCCATCGGCACACACGGCACAGTTTACAGACAGTGTCATCTAACAGACCTGGATGATTTCGCACTATGAAAATATTAGAAATGTCACGAATTCATAGCATCAAAATCATCCATTTCAGAACACAATTTGGCAAGCGTTGTACAAAATCAGACACGCCTAATGCCTAATCTAGGAGTATACCACGTGCACGAAGAAGCACTGACGCAGTTGTAAAGTCAGAAATAGAAATATTGAGGATACCTGTCAGTCCGAGGTAAGACCTCCACAAGACGGAACGACCTTCATCTGTTTCGCTGGACAAAGATCCAAAACCAAATCTGTAACTTTTGTTGTGGTTCTTCACAGAGACATATCTAAACGGTGGCATTTCATAACATTTGCACGAAATGTAAAAGGGCCCCACAATACAGACCCATATTATTCTGGCAATCGTGTCGTTTGCGCACCCCGGATAAGCCCACCTTTGTTGTCTGAGGTTTGGGAACGAGGTCGATTGACCGAATCTTAGAATGTCCAACAAGTCAATCAAAAGATCTAGTCGGCCAGATAGCGTTTGTCCGCTGTGCGTCGAGGAGTTCTATAGTCGGTCGTCGTCGTCTTGAAGCGATATATAAAGATGCCCGTCAGCTGTTGCGCCCCCGGCTGCACTAACCGACACACCAAAGGATCAACGACTAAATTTTATCGCATTCCGCGAAAGAACACGGAGAAACGAAGCAGCTGGATAACCGCCATCGATCGTGAACATTGGGATCCAAGCGACCATGATAGAATTTGCAGCAAACATTTCGTCTACGGTGAGTGATTGACCATCCTACTCGGCCTAGCTAAACCCACACGATTGCTTGCTATTATTACAATGTATTCTGTTAACTATGAAATAATTTATAAATTACAAAATATCACATGCTATGGTCGTTTTAAACGAGTTGTTAGTATCCGTAACTAGATCAAATTACGAAGTCAGTGTAAAGTAGGAAAGCTATTCAGAGATAGCAATGATCAAAAGATAATTCCATAGTACTCGAGGTCACATTTTATATCTTGATATAATCGGGTTCTGTAAACTCAATGGTGTGGTTGGCGTGCCTGTTAACGCCCTTAGGGCCGGCGAAACGATCGCTTGTGTACGTTGCAAATGATTAAAAGTCGGGAGCTTTAAAGGGGATTTATATTCTGACGTCGTATCTGGCATTCATACAACCAAATTGATTGCCTGCACGCTCACAACATTTACCTTCCATGATTTATCAGCGCCTATAGTGTTCATCTGAATATGTTACACCTTAACAGAAATGAGTTACGGTTGATATTTTTGATATGTCGAAGTTCTATTTCCAAACAATAATTTCACTCTTCTGATACTCAACATGTGATAATTGATATTTCTAATTCATTTATCTTTTTCTAATCGTCATTTATCAATCTTCTTTCTGATTTATAATTGATATTTAATCCTGTCCTCGCATTTCGACTACTGTTTCGTGTTTTATATACCTTCCGTGTCGCAGAAACAGGGCTTACTGTATACATCAGTACACCGTCAAGCCAGGAAGTATCACGCAAGCCATCATCACCTACGATTGTTTAAATCACGAGCATCTCTGAAATTACGATAACATCAGTGACTTAATCGATCACAAGATCTCTCCTATCCGTACACAAACCTATACGTCTTTTTACAACCTTGAAAGTGACAATCGACAATCTGATTTCTTAGTCGTGAACTTGCTCACGTAATCCTTTAAATCTTACTGAAATATTAATTTCTTCTTACGAATCAATCAATCTAGTTTTGCTTTCCTTTTATCGACTAAATTGAAATGTTTTTCTTAATGATACATTGCGGTTTATCTTCAATCATGCTCTGTCTGCATCGGTTTTACAGTATGCGCGAAGGAACATATAGTCGCCCTGAAAGCATTTACTTCAAGTCCCACCAAGGATCTTTACCGTAACCATAAAGGATCATCAATGGCTCGTAATGATCAAAATTTGACAAATCTATATAACCAAACGTCAAATCGGGAAGTCTCGTTTATCAAGCAACGTACGCCGTGCAACTCATTCAGCTCGACATATTTGATGTTGACGAGGAAATATCAGCAGTATAAAAATTGTATATGAGGTTACTGTTAATTGATTTCTGATGTTGATATATTTCCCAAGCATTTCCCTGTTCTAACGAGGGGCAGCATTTTCTTGAGCAAATTTGTTCTCTGGTTAGCATCGCTGGTCCATTCGTTCTCTCATTAGATTGAGCATAAGCAAAGTACAGCAGGAGCTGTTATGAGTTTTGCAATCAAATGGTTTTTAATTTCAAGTTGGCTTTATAGATATTGAATTGATTAATGAATCCTTTTCTTCTGTTACAAGATTCGTTACATGGTGCGCTTGTAGCGATTTTGAATAAAAAGATGGCCAATTTTGGAGCCATAGGAAGACATTGCGATCGAAATGAAATTCTCTTTAAAATTCGCTGAAACGTGGTAAATTGCTTGAGTGAACTAGACAATGCAGAACAGTCTTCAAGCATCTTTCATTTGCTTCTCAGCCCCCACACCATCAACGTTGTTACTTAAAATAGCCATGGGATTCAATGGAGGCAAATCGTTTGGTTGTCAGTACCTCGCAATCATCTATTGCTCCGTTGTGATTTGTAGTCTTCTTGTTTGAGATACGGCTGCTTTCGAGAATAATGGCTCCTTGATGGACAAAGCATTAACGATGGGCTTATCGACAAATGGGTTTTGTCGAGGCCACACATTTCAGGACATTGTCGTCTTTCAACGTGACGTCAAGCGGCGGGAACTGCTTTGTCAGTTGTATTGTATTGGCTAGATAAACAAGAGCTCAAATGACTGGTTTAGACGGGGTTAGTACTGATGAACCAAACAGTATCCGCATGGAGAAGCAAGGAGGGTCATTCAACAGGTGGATGGACAACCAATCCTAACACACATGGATTAGCTTGCTCAATGACCTTTCCTAAACGCAGTAAACGTTTGGAGTCGATGGACTTCACAATTCGTGTGTTTGGACAAACCACCGGTCACCCTTGACAACCGATTTGCTCTCTTTAATCCTGGACGTGTTTTACTGCACGCAGATTTGTATGGCAAGAGCGTACCCCCGTATTCAGGATTTCTTTATGATCGCCGCCAACGACACTCGACCTACGCTGTATGGAAATGTAATGCTACGCACAGAACGCCTGCCTTTGCCAATAACGCTAGACTTGATTCTAATTCTATTACAAGAGTTTATATTTTTGTATTTTAAGCATGCCCTTGGGATGCCTCGTGTTGTCAATTGCAGGAATATAAACCAATGGCATTATGCGAAGGTTGATTGTTTCAACCACCCCTTTAACCGACGGATTCTCGTTGGAATCTCGCCTAGAATATGTTTACTCCATTCATGACAATGGAGGGTAATTGACCGGTTGTAATTGTGCGGCGTTGCCTCTGTACAGCTGGTTCATTGAAGGTCTATTTTTAAACCGTAGGTCGCCCGTCGCAAGACCCAAACCATGTGGACTTTGTGCCAACCGTTTTTTCGTTTTGCGTCAATCAAAGAAGTCGTCTGCTCAAATCGAAGTCCATAAGACACAAGCGAGCGAGGGAAGCAGAGGCATTCAAATCGACTGCACCTGTTGTTCTCGATGTAGCAGTGAAAGAGGAGAGATTGCAGTATAACGAAGTACCTTCACCAGGTCTCAACGTTGCCCAGTTGAATTCAATTCATGTTGGCATTGGACACGACGAAGCACCAGCAATAAAGCGGACAAAGATCTTCTTTCCAACAAGTAAGTCATTTGACCTTTGAATTGACCTCGCGCTAATTAATCCACTGATTGACAGCATTAGATCATTATTAGTAATGTTGTAGCGACATTGACTTAATTAGCGTTGATAGGTACTACGTGATGTTTGACAAGACGAGATTGCTCAACTGCATACGACGAACAATATCCGACCGAGGCTGCATATGGTATTTGAGTTGAGGCTCGCCGTAGACTATTTGGCACCGCCCTTCATTCCTGCAACGGGTTGTCGATACTCCCACGCTCGGACAATCGACAGAGAATAAGCGACCCTTCGTTGTAAGCGGCGATGGTGGGTGCCCAAATCCAACGTGGTGCGACATTGAAACCTGTAGGGGGTATGTCCCTCTGCCAACCCCATTCTATCGTCTGTTTCACCGTTTTTATGGCATTGTGAATTGAACAGATGGTCCATTGAGCGCACGCGTTAGATGAGTAAGTTATATTAGAAGACGCAGTGCCGTTATAGCAGCAGTGTGCCACATCGATTGCCAACCGGAGGCAAATATTATCGGCTAATTAGACCGAGCTACCAACGTCCTTGTCTTGGAATAACTTCAAGATAGAGCCATCGCATGCATGTCACGTTCGCATTCGTTGTCTGAGATGAAAGACAAAGCAATCAAAGCAATGCAAACGCGAATACGACTACTCACCATAGCAACGCGATCAGACGTTGTAATATAACAAATATCAATACTGTTTAAAGAGAACCAGCCTGATGCATCTGCAGGACTGCAGCCGTACCGCAAAACAGGCCCTTGCAGAATTCTCTGTGGACAGAATATCAAGCCATAATTTTAATTGCTTACCAGTTACACATTTTAATAATTCGAAATTTTGTAAATTATTTTTATTGCACAGAAATGTAAGTTCTTCTTGCCTCCTACGAATGTAAGTACTGTGTGATTTTCAGCATTTGGGGTCAAATCAAAAACTTTGAAATTTGTTGTCGTTTCAGATGCAGTAAGTCAAGCCGTCACGTCCCTTTCAAGCCAGAGGAGTGCGCCTATCAAGAGCGATTACAGAGGCAAAGTGGGGTCGACTAGCATTGCCCCAAAAAGTTTCTGGCATGAATCCATGATAGCCGACGAGAGGTTATTCATCCAGACGCTTTTGCAAGATAATTGTATGATGAGAGGGAAAATAGACGAACTGAACACACAGGTTCGAGAGCTGCAGAATAAAGTCACAAATCAGCGTCTTTTTATCGATAAAATCGAGCGCAAATCGATGACTTTGTCTTCCTCATCGCTCTCTTCATTATCTTCAGCACCATGGTAAATTAATCAGCCACGTCTTCACCTTTCCCAGACGGAAGTGTAAATATGGATTGCATATAACAAAGGATTTGTATAATATTCACAGGACTGTAGATGCAACTATTAGAAAATCGAACAGACACTTGTATCGTATTACAAAATATTGTCATGTGAAATACTAAAGATAATTGAGCTGGTTACTGATTAGGGAGAGGTTTCACTATAGAGTTATCGATGTGTAATAACAAATGATGTGCTTAATCGGAATGTCTTATTTATTTCTCAATCACTAATTACATCCAATTAGTCCTATCTCGTGTGCAAGATTATATTCTGTAAAAATAATGTGTCAAATACACTGTATATATTAACCCCTGTCCTGCTCGTAAAACTATTTAAATGAAGACTTGAAGTAGCTTCACCAATTGCTAATTGGTTGCTTGCTAAGGACTATCTATCTGATTGGTTATGTGTTGCTACTTTTGACTTGTTTCGAAAACGTGTATACACGTCAATAGCAGGACAAGGGTTAACCATCGACTATGCCACGTGTCTTGCCTTGTTATTAGTGATATGCAGTCCAGTGGCGTGGCCTTTGTTGCCATGTGTCCACGTGGGACTGGATGGTCACGTACTTCAGATGGAACATTTCAATGTCCTGAAATTAAGAGGTGGTCATGCCTACCGCGCAAGTCTGCAGACATTGTCAATATTGCGACACAAAAGGAGAAATTAGCAGAGGAAGTTTCGATAGATTTTAAAGAAAAAACGTCTGTGAGACAAAATTGGAAGAAAAGTAGAAAAAAGATTCTCTACTGAGCAATAAATGTACTAGACAGATGATACCTTGCAGTCACTACCACCTTGTTCTCCAGTTATCTGCAGAGTGCACTCATTCTGACCAGAAATACGTGCCTCAGACCCTCTGAGTCTTCTTTCCTGTAGGGTTTTTGTTACACTACGATGTAACCGCTCCATGTGCAGGCAATAAAAGCTCAATTCTTGTTGGTTTAAATCATGGTTTAAATCTAGGAAACTCAACTTAACCACAATGCACCTCGTGTTTTCCATAATGGTAGCTTGGGAGAGAGAACACATTGGAATCAAAACTCATCTTATAATACGAGCAGCAGGCAAACGGTGAAACGATGATAGCTCAGCCATCTTCTTTTAAGCATAATTATAGCCACCCTGTATTCATTCATTAATTCAACATCGCAAAACTTCTAGACAGAAATACACTTGAAATGAACCCGAATATTCAATTCCGTTCCAGGCGGCGTTTGGATACTGTCAGGACATTGTGGTAGCGATCCATTATTATTATAATGATGTTTCGATATACTGCTTCTATTTCATGTATAGCCTCGTTTACATAAACTATATAGTCGATTCCGCTTGATGATGAGATTACATCAAGAGCATGCTGTCACTTGGACCAGTTAAACACTGGATCATTTATCTGGAGATCAAATGTTGTGGTAAAATTATCACGCCTTGGCATGTTTTTGTCCGATAGAGCGCCAGGTCTGATTATATGGTTGTTTGGTAACGTGGGATGGACTGCATTCTGTGATCATTTGTTTTTTTAATTATGACCTGCGTCATCATCTCTGATGGTCACATTTCGAATTGACAATTGTTTCAGCGGCGGGACTTAACATCTGCGAGGTAGATAAAGACTACGACTAAGACCAAGACTACGACTAAGACCAAGACCAAAACTACGACTAAGACTGAGGCTAAAACTAAGACTCAGATTAAGACCAAGACTAAGACAAAGACGAAGGCTAAACTAAGACTAACACTAAAACCAAGACTAAGACCAAGACTAAAACTACGACTAAGACTGAGGCTAAAACTAAGACTCAGACTCAGACTAAGACCAAGACTAAGACCAAGACTAAAACTAAGACAAAACTGCCAAAAGCGGTTAAAGTTCATGTTCTTGGATATCCACTATGATTTGACCTTATTCAATTGCCCTTCCAGAAACAAACGAGAAAACTTCGCATTCAATCAATCGCTGCTATTTTATTGTTAAAATATTGTCACTGGATTTACGCCACATGGCAATCCTTCTACAAGCCATTAGAGCAGATGTACGATAATCGGACCACATTTGTCTTCTAAAATTTGTTTAAAATATTTTCAGATTTCACCAAGTAAAGCCAAGTCTCCTTCCAGACTTTCCGACGTGACCGTAGTTTCTATAATTGGTATCGGCATCCTTGCGGTGATATGGCAACTGAACGCCGGTGGCATCAGCTACGATGTAGCTAGGTCGAATACCAGCCTTGCCTTCGAATTTCGGACCGCGTCCTCCCCCGGGGCCTTCTTCCGCCGCTTTGATGAGTGGAAATGTGTTTCGTTCGTTCTTTTCAGCAGCCTCGATCACACCATCGGCATACGCCCTGAACTCTTTCTCTTCCTCTAACAAAAGAGCCTCGTTCTCGCGATCTAATTCCAATTCCGTCTTGATTAGTTCGTCTTTGATGTCTTGATTTTTGCGCTGACGTAAAAGATAAACAGAAAATTAAACACGGCGGATTATGCCATCAGGGCAAAATGGATAAATACCGTTGCAAAAGCAACCACTTCGTCGCTCGTTGGTGATACTCACGATCTGCTGTTTGTGAATTTCCTGCAGTTGTCTTGCAATGTTTTTCTTCTTGGTCTCGGATTCTTTCTGATTCTTCAAAAACTGAAAAAGAAAACGATCCTTGCATTGGACATTGCTTGGTTTACAAGACAGTTGCCATGATTTTGAGTATGGAATGTCAATTTTGTTTCTCTACCCTTTCGTCAGCTTGGAGATGCGTTTCGAGAATGGCTTTGTTCTTGCGTCGCTCTTGACGCTCTTTTTCTTTAGCCTCTTTCATCTAAGTTGGGAAAAAGCATCACTATGACAACCATACAAGATCTCTATTAGAGGATGAAGTGCGAGAGATCTGAGATGGGACATCTCGGCGGCACTTACGACGTTGTTGCGATGACACTGCATTTCCTTTTGAGCCTTCTGCCGACGCGTCAATTTCTCATGCTCTTCGTTCTGAATCATAACATTCGGCACGCAAATGCTGTGAGTCATACGAGGCATCATAATTACAACCGGGAACAGAGGCTACAGATTATTTGATATTTTGCTGCTCGTACCAGTCTCTTTTGCTCTTGCTCTGTCACTGCCTTCAGAATTCGACTGTCTTCGTCGTCAACCTTTTGCTGCATCTGAGAGCGCAATTTCGAGCGCATTTTCTCCGTGTGATCTTGCAAAGATCTATGTAGGCAACAATCACACGACCATAAACCCTTGCAGAACATTAGTGTTCACCTCTATATAACAACCATTTGTCTACAGCAATTACTTTATCAATTGCCTAGAGCATATTGAGCAGTCAACCTGAATAAAAGTGTTATGAGAATACGGATCTATTAGTAAATAACTTAATATTGTACACACTGCGCACGGGAAACGCCTTGTTGTTATTGGCGCGTTCTCCCAATCTTATTTAGTTGCTGAATATCACTCTTACTCGTTGGACTGGTTGTCTTGTAGTCTTACTATTTACCCTTTGCTAACAAGTTCCCTTATTATGTTATACCAGTTACAATTAACGCCACAGTAGACTTCGCCATTCAGAGTCATCAAACCGTGTTCAGTCAAAACTGTCTCAAGTGATCATCCCAGGGACCAATGAAAAGTGGCCTCCCAACACAGGTGGTCGCTCAAGACAAGTAAATTGTTGTCTTTGAACCTTCAAGGAATCATTTGAAGAAGTGGTCTCTTGAAACAGATGGTCGTTTAAGAAAGGTGGTCGTAACGATCGACCTAAAGACACCTGTCTAAAAAGGTCACTTACGTTGTCCCTTAGAAGGTCGTTATAGAGAGGTTAGACTACCTTCAAAGTTCAGCAGCGCATTGTATACATTGTGTCGTATCTTACTCGACGTAAGTGGCAATTGAATAATAACTACTTACTGGAATATTTCTTCCTCCTTCTCCTTCCTCATCTTAGCCATCGCCTGTGAAATAAATAAACCACGGCTCATTTCAAGGTGATATGTTTGAACCCCGGCTCGTCGCAGTGGCTTAAAACAACGATTCACTGACCAAGCGTGTACGAGTAAGATCATAGGAATCCTCATGGACTGAGACTCAAACATATCATATCGATTTTAGAATTTAGCCTAAAGACCTGATAATAATCCCGGACTCAATTTTACTTTGGCGTCTGGACGTCGGGGCTACACAATGTTCACCCTTTCTTAACTTTGTTGTCATTTAGCCGTTCTGATGTTCTCGTTTGCGAAGTTCCTAATTGCTGCTATGCCGAATGCTTATGGTCAGAGGTGGTGAGTCGGAGTCGACAAAGGTTCTTATTGGAAGTTCTAACATTTCTCGTTCTCTTGAAACTGTTTTATGCTTCTTGACATCGCTTACTTTAGAACATCAATTCAAAATTCATTTTCATGCATTTCCCCGTAGCCTGATCTTCCAGCGAAGTGATTTCGATACGCAAACCGCACGTTCCAAAGAGGCTCCGTTGTACTCACTCGTTTCGCATCGACAAATCTTTCGATCTGATTATCTTCAATCTTGTCTTGTTCCTCTTTGAGCTTTTGAAGCAGCTGCAAGACAAACCAATCTACGCCATCAGTTGGTAATAGTATGATGTGTTCGCGTCAGGAGGTATACATTTTCTGTAGCACATCGCATAACGCTTGAACTCACGATTGTTGATAAGATTGCCTCTATATATTAGATACTTATCGACCGGCCAAATCAAAACGCTGGATATGCCAACACGTATAATCGTATGTACAAATCTCGAAGTTGGGGGCTGAACAGCATTTTGCCATCGCTGCGAGGATACACAATACTCGCAACAGCTGAGAAATCTGTCGTACATTGCTTAAAATAGCTTAATGATGTAATGTGATGTCATCGATTTTAAATAAAACCCCGTTTTAATCACTTAAAACTTTCGCTGATATTTTAATTAAACTCCTTTTGATTGCATTTGTGTTTCCGTTCAGTATATACATTCCGGGAGATTAGATTTGGCTCGACCAAGAGTACTGCGTCTGTAAAGTAGACCCCATCAGAATATGTTCAAAATAATTATTTTATTTTCAATTCGTAGCGAACGTCTCTATAGATGATCCAATTTTCGTAAAGAGTGTTCCGAATACTGACATCATTATGATGCACTCGATTCTTATCCTTCAGCTATTTGCTTCACCTGCGTGCCTTTCACCGAATGCATTTACCTTTCGACTTTTTATCTCCTCCTTGTAGATCTCTCTCAATTTGATTTTATCCTGTAAAAACATAAATTCTTCTTGATGTCAACGGCACGAGACGAAGCTAAGGTATTACGCTAGCGCAAGATATTTTAAAACTGAGCTCAGAACTGAAATTTGTCTTGATGCTATACGCTGCGCTTCTGAGTCCAGTCAGTAGTTTGTGATGTATAGTAAATGCAGCGCAGTCAAACCTGTATTAGCGGCCAGAGCAGCCACTTGTGCATAAAGGCCACCTTTCATAAAATGACACGTTCTACAGTATAGAGATCAACCTGGGCAGAAAGACCACATGTCTATAAAGGTCATTTTACTCAAGTCTCAAAGTGACCATTATAGACAGGTTTCACTTTAATTTGAAATTCGATTAATTGCGCGCACGTATAATTTCTTCGTTGTTTTGTCCACTTGACCTCACTAGTCAACCTTGATTTTATGAATTTAATACAGCAATGACTCCACTTCTAGAGTGAGAAAGGAATCATCTGTAATAGTAGATTAGTAATGTATTCATTTCATGATGGACATCCAATCAATGACCTTGCCGTGACCTTTCGGAGTTGTCTTGGTGTCATAGCCTCGTTTATATCTAATCTCACATTCGTGCTTGAGACGCTATGTAACAGCAAGTCCGCACTGTATGACTCTTAGATTATGTGGTAGCCTCATTTGTATGTGGAGGTCGATATCACACCCCCACTCACTGTAAACTATTCTGTGTGGAATAATTACTGATCAAGTGAACAGTGTCGTCTTTGAGTTATTAGAGGAACATTACATGCAGATTACACTACAGATTATATTCGTTGCAACATTATCGTTTCTTTGATTGACCGAGTCTCGTTTGTAGTATGGAGTCTGCTATCACCGAAACAAATGGTAACCAGATGTGGAGATCGCAGTCACTTGTCGCTGAACGTACAGTCCATATTGTTCTTTACTCATTATGGATTATCACTAATCTAGTCTTAATTTATGATCACTATTTTTCACTATTAGTTATTTTATTATTATTATTATTATTATTCACAATTAATTATTTATTATCCACTATTTATTATTCACTATCACTTATTCGTTATTCACTAGGATTATTTACTATTGATTATCACTCACTAAAAAGAGACAAATTCAATTTGTGTCTCCACCAAACTAATGAGAGTGACTAACAATCTAAGTCCTCACGTGAAAGAGGCATTTTATAACACACAGAGGAATGTGCAAACCAGGTTGTGCTACACGCCCAAGACCTTTTCCAGCAAACACAAGACGTCATGACGACGTTCTATGGACGCTCTTGCAACGTTTGGACGTCGCCGTAAAGACGTCTTGTTTTTACAGGGTTCTATAGCCATTCAAGTATGTTTATAGACCAGCTCAAAACAACGTCGCGTCTAACAATCCACCTAATCCCAAGATGTGTTTGGATTGCACAAGGCTAATTATTCGTACCTTCCTTCTCTGTTCGTGAATCTCGTCTCTTGCTGCTTTGTAGGATGCCTGCAATGTCAAATCAAGAACGGATTCAAAAAACATTAAAGCATCTAATAAATGCTTTTATTAGTCTGAGAATAACATTTTGCGAGACTTAGATCTATTTTAATTGTAGTCGCATGTAACTTTTGTTCTTTTCATTTAGTAAGATTAAACCTTTGTTCTTTTCATTTAGTAAGATTAAACCAAGATAATTTTAAAAAGTTTCTTGGACATGTTCAACGAACATTGTTCATCATAGTTTAAGCGCTCTATGCATGGTATTTTAACTACACTTTGGATCTTGTACGTCACTCACGACTTGCTGTTGCATCTCATGTCCTTCTTGCATGTCATCATCTTTCTCTTTCTCATTTGCTTCCACGTGATCATTGATTCTGGAACGGACAAACATGAAATCTTAATGCGTGATAATACCAACAAAGTTTTTCTTTCCTTTTCCCCCCTATTATATTTGCTCCCAGACACTTTTTGGATGAACGGTGGAGGTACGTATAGGGGATGTTTTACGAGTTACATCACCCTCGTTAAGGGGGCCCTGGCTACACTGTCTGGAACTATGGGTTGGACGTTTCGAACCACTTCTGCACTGATGATAATTGTGCAGCACGGCGCGATACATGAAGCCCCTCGTCACTAGGGCAGCACCATGGTCTAAGCTGCAGTACCTGCTGGGATTCGAACCCCACACCCGGGAAAAGAAAGCCGGTGTTCAGTCACTCGGTCATCAATCCGTTGGCATAACAACGTTTCTTCACATGGGATGCTGATATCGTAGTTACTTACTGAGAGAGTTGAAAACGAGCCAATTCTCTTCTGTCCTTCATTCTCTTTATCGCCTTGCCGTGATCTTGCAGAATCGCCTCCTCGATTTGCTGCAAGAGAAAGCAATGATGCGGAATTACGACAATCCAGTATTACAGTGAAACCTGTCTATGATGGTCACCTTTTGGGACCTGTGTAAAATGACCTTTATAGACAGGTGGCCTTTCTGTCCAGGTTGATTTCTATACAAAGCGTCACTTTGGAGTTATGAAAAACGGCCTTTATACACAGGTGGCTGCTCTATAGAGGTGGCCGCTAATACATGTTAGACTGTATTATTGACAAAGCACCGAGCTAATGCATGTCGGGATGCAAATGTTTTTCAGGCACGTGATTTCGAACTGAAAACTACAATTTTGACAGCTAAAAACAATCTGTGAAGTTGATCATCATACATAAGAGTATTGTCGATTGCGTTTCAAAAATAGCAATTTTCTGGCGACTTCACCTGTGGATATGTCAACTCAACTTATATACAGCAATGCATCGGGACGGCGCATGGCGGATTGAATGTCCGAAAATAATTTCAAAGATTATAAAAGTGAATATCATTTGTGGGTACACATCGTCACGCCGATGAACATTTCCTATTTGGTAATACAGTAAGTGTAGTTGTTATCTATACATTTCGCTCATGTACTTAGTACTTTATTTATTCAAATATATGACACATGAAATAAATGATTTCTTATACTTGGAAAAAGTCTTTGTACGATCTACGATAATTACGGTTAGTCTGAATCTTCCTTATTTATTTTTATCATCATAACAGACTTAATTGGAGACAAGCTGGCTGGTATTATCAGCATTTGTCGTGCGTTCAAATCTCCTAAAAAGATCTTGTGTGACTGCTAAGATTCTTTAAATTTGAGGATTCGGTATTCCGTTTCTAATACATGGGTTTCGGCTATACATAATTAGTTTGATTGGCAATCAAAGAGGCAAAAGACTCCACTGTTCAGATGTTTTAGATCTTGTTTCCATTGCCGAACAGTACTTATGTTAGATTTATGATATAGATTTATGTTTATGAACAATACTCATGTTAGATTTTACCTCGTTATTCCTCGTTATTTTGTAAAACGTACCATCCGTGGTAACTACCTTGCCATTCGGCTTTGTAGCTAAATGCGAGATTATGAAAATAAAGTTCGTTATTATTATTATCGAGGTAAAAGTTAGAAACAGACTGGGAAGGCACACAAAAACCCATCTTATTTCAGTTCACAACTCGCTCTCCACTTCTCACCGAGACATTTTTAGCTTCACAAACAGATCCAGTTTTAAGAAATCCATTCAAGACATCGACCTCTGTTCAATGTTAGCCTCTTTCTAATTTACCCTCTTTTAAAGTTTTTTATTCTCGTTTATCCAGCATTGCTATAGTCTCACTTATTGTATTTTATTAGTTGGCTCTAGTTACTCGCCATTTTATAAAACGTACCCCTGGGGTAACTGTAATATGCTATCCGCGTACGACAATGAAATGCGAGTTTAAATATATTGATTGATTGATTGATTGACGTCTGCCTATGGCCGGAAATACAATAGAGCTACAGTCTTGACCCACCCTGACGAGAAAACGCAAAACCCTTTAAACTGTCTTCCTTACTTTACACCAATTTTACACCTTGAACACAGACCTTCTTCTGGAAAATAAGGAGCTCTTTCTCTCGTTGTTCTTCCCAATCTTTTCGTTTAACTTTCATTCCAACCTGCGCGTCTCTTTCTTTGAGAACTTCTGTCAACAACAGTGCACCCTGCAAACGAAACATAATTATTCACACAATTCCATGTATGAACATAATTAACATAATAAAGTAATTAATGTATTAATGATTATTCAACTGTCATTATTTCGATGTAGGTCAGTGACATCCAAGATCTATGTACGCATGCATATAGTTAGAGCCAAGAACATGTGCCCTACCGCTTCTCAGGGGCAGGGGTGCATAATAGCAAGCTATAGCAGTATAGTTCGGAATTAGTTTTTCACTATAGTTTCTAGTTCTTAGACTAGTCTTTACTGACTTAATTGTTTTTAGTTATAGAGAGCTCATTTTGAGCCGCTAGTTGTAGTTCGCTAGGTAATCGAAACCGTCAGCTAGTCAAAAGAAATAGTGCTGGAAAGAAAAAAAGCATGCAAAGACTCGAACTGACGTTGCAGGCAAGCTGGTTGGTCCCAATTGCTAAGAATGAAAATAGTTTCTCTAGCGAACTAGTTTTTGGAGAGCTAGTTTTAGATCTAGCCACTTGAACTAGTTTTTGAGGCATCTAGCGTTAGTTGCAGTAAACTTCAAATTAAATCTAGTCAATCCACGCTTGCTACGGTGGCATTTGAGCTCGATGCAGGTGATGCAGGTTGGTTGCAGCTCCTGGAGTGTTTAAAACAACCAAGATACAGTCTTGTAAAATAACCACAGAGACAAAGAACATCGCAAAAGGATCACTTTACTAAATTAGAAGTTATTAGTCACATTATTAAGCTATTGCTACATGTTCTAACCCACAAGATAACATTTAACTATCAATACTGACGAGGGAAAACATACGTGAAATCGCTTCACTCTGTCTGTCTGATAGTATTGGAGCTTTCTCGCTTCTTCGATTGCTTCTTTGCGCTGCTGAGCTTGAAGCTTTGCCTCTTCGACATCGATTTTTTGTTTTTCAATCTAATCGAAGACACGTAGAAGTGCCATTATAATATACGAATAAATGCAGGCAATTGGTCATTAAAAAGATCTTGTAATTTGATCGGGTTTGTTCTAACATTTCTACAAAGGGGAAACATTTTTAGTGAGTGATGAGGTGGATTTGTACAATTGACTTCTGGAAAACATTCCATCTGCTTCAACTGCCCCCTCATACATCAGTTAGCTTTCATTTTTTGCTCAAATTGAGCTTCAACAATTGAGAAGTTGCTTCGCTATTTCAATGGTAAGATCTCACCTCTTCATTTTGCTCTCTCTGCTCCCTTGCCTGCAATTTCTTCAATCTTTGACCCTATTATGAAGTTAAACAGATTATTTATGTGATGTGTAGAGGACGAAGACGGAGGCTTTCCTTTTTAATTTCGCATAACGACGGCTTTCAGATATCTTTATAATTATATATTTGATAGACATGTTTCTTAAACGACAGGGAAAGATGGCGGAGTTCAAAGGAGTACATATGGTCGTTGGTGCTGGAACTCTATGTCGGAAGGCACAGCGTAGGGCACAAGAACAGGAGCTGTTGACAAGACGAAGTACAGTATAAATGGGAAAGTTGAACATTGTAAGATGACACGGCTACATATTCTTATATATATCAGCCTCAGGTGACAATAACGACGTCATGTACAAACGACCAAGCCTCAGTCATTACAGATGCCATTATGCGATAAATGTTGGCATTTCTCTGGGGTAAAATCTACCCTTATTTCCAAAGAATGAGAGTAACGTAATTTCGGGTGGATGCAACTTGCAAGTACAGTACAGTAAAACTTTTGGGACCTGAGGAAAATGACCTTTATAGACAGGTGGCCGTTCTGTCCAGGTTGATTTTTATAGCAATGGTCATTTTTGGGTCTTTATACACAGGTGGTTGCTCTATATAGGTGGCTGAGCGCTAATACAGGTTTGACTGTACCTCTATTGTGTTGCCCCAATTTTTAACGAGAGATTTCGATGTCAGTTGCAGTTGTTTTCTTTCTTCCTGTCGTTGTTTGAACTCTTCCGCCTCGGCGTTGTATCGCCTGAGACTGTTCTGAATTCGTTGCCAGTCGCGTGGTTGGAACACTGCTACCTTGCAACGTAAAATGCAGCAGGTAAAACATTAGAAAAACAATCTTTGCTTCGATCGATCGTTCAGCTTACTTTAATTTACAGTTTGAAATCATTCTTCCAGCAAAGATAATTTATGCAAGGCTATCAATCAAATAAAACTATGTTCATTATAATGAAGCATTGACATAAGCAGTAGGCTAATTTCTCTTATCATAGAAAGGAAAATAATTAATCAAACAGCCACTTAAACAATGCTATCATCGAATTAAAGCTATCAAAAGGGTCAAACAATGCAGAGCTTTGTCTGAATACATGGCTATGGCATACAAGCTTCATATGTTAAAATCACATTTTCACTGATATAGCTGGACTATATCTCAGTGTGTTGTAGTCTATATCTAACTTGCGTCTTGCCAGCGCACGAAAAAGAAATATCATTGGAAAGAGAGCATGCCAACACACAGATTCGCCTCCGATGGTAGGCATACTGTAGTGTGAACACAGCTTACATAATAACAATATATTTGTCTTGTCGTAAGATAAATGCAGAGAAACTTATAAAAATACATACATCCTTCATTTTAAAGTCAGTTGGTCTCAGTGCTGCCTCAAACTGCCGTCGACCTAAACAAAATCGCAAAAACAAATCACTAGACATGTAGAATTGCTTCCTTCGATCTTGTCAACTCGCAGGAGTATTGATAAACGGTCCCTCACCAGCTGTCTTTCTTTGGCCCTCTCTTCTCCCATGTAATATTTCCGTTGACATGGTTGAATTCGATGTTATGCTCTCGCAAAGACGAAGCCTCTTTACGGTTGCAAGAGCATGAACGAAGCGCTCAGCTTTCGAAGCCGAATTCGATGACTTCGATCAAGTCTTGTTTATGCGTCGTTGTTGCCAATAGCGACGTGCAATTTCGCGAGGCACGTTCAATATGGCCGCGCAAGAAGTGCACGTGGAAAACAAAATGACAGAAAGCATTATTATAAAGGCCAGAAGGATCGATCATCGATTCAAACTTTTATAAATCTCAACGCGAATAAAATTTTGCCAACATCATAATCAGTTAATCATACTCATTCTATCCATGACGTTATCACGGACTGGTACCTTCAAACATAATATAATAATGTAGAGATTAATAGACAATTAAGTATCTTTTGAATTCTGTACACGGTTGCGTAGAATACGGGTTTGTAATCAGCCTTGTGAAAAAACATGCTGGCTAACTAACAGACTCTAAATATAAATGATGATGATATAGCTTATTAGATTTTCTGAATAATGATGACGATGGTCAGTCTTCAAAGAAAACACACCGATGATGTCAATTGAAATACAGTCAAACCTGTATCAGTGGCCACCTCTATAGAGCAACCACCTGTGTATAAAGGCCATCCTTCGTAACTTCAAAAGGAAACTTTCTATAGAAATCAACCTGTACAGAAAGGCCACCTGTCTATAAAGGTCATTCTCTTCAGGTCCCAAAGGTGACCGCTATAGACAGATTTCACTGTACTGATAAATGTTACTTCAAATAGATTGCACAACTAAACGAGTAAAAAGCCAGCATCCAATTTATTGCAGTAAAAATATACATCACTTTGTAATCCAGGATAATCTGATATAAATCAACAGACAAATAAATTGACAATATTATTGGCAAAGTGTTGTGCAAACAGCTATATCAGCTTGAAGATTTACACGCAAGACAACAAGGCGCATGTAACGAACATTATTGAATAAAATCATGTAACACTAACTCAATTTTCAATTTTGCATCACGCCATGTTATTCCACTAAGATTACACAACGCACGTCAGAAATACATCTCCTGACTTCGTACCTTCAATACAGTGTAATAACAAACCCTATAGCTTAATGACAGTAACATTTTTGATTGATTAAAGTACATATGTGATTAGCTAAATAAATTACAATAGTTGCTACAGCAGAATCACAGCAACATATGCTGTTATGATGTGTTGCTTCATGCAATCCTATATACAAAATGCTTCTACGAATGAATATTTCTCTCGATATTCTTCGAAGCATCTTTCAATTTGGACACTAAATCCTAAAGGCATGGAAGAAAGAAATAGGGAATCAATTATGCACAATGCTTTAATATAGAAATTTATCACACAGAAACAAAATTGCATTGAATCCAACATCAGACCTACAGTCGGCACCCTGTAAGTGCCCTGTTTGATAAAAGAGTTACTTTAAGAACAAGTCTATTGAATCTATGGGGTTCTTATGAGTTATAAATACAGTTGGCTTCGCTAAATAAAATCACCCGCGTCACTATCATCTTTAGATAAACTGATCTAACAAAAGTCAGGTAAAACATTGTGTCAATTAACGTCAAATTAACTACAAGCATTTTACAACATTTTTAAAGTATTAAGAAATTACCTTCTCTGCCCATCGAAAATTATTTGCTGGTACCAAGTAATGTAGCAGCACCATAATTCGTCAAAGCCAGAATTATTATGTTAAAAAATATAACTAAAGTTCAACCTCGTTTAATAGCAACCGCCTGCCTAAAGCAGCCACCTGGAGTAAGGGACGACTTTCTGTTGGTCCTTCAGTGGCCACTTATAACATATGAACTTATACCAATTACAGTGCAACCCGCTTAAGCGCAATAGTAATTAGCCAACGATATCCTTTGCTCTTATCCAGAATTGCGTTTATCAGGAATCAATTAAGAGAGTTTGCACTGTAAGCAATAAAATCGCTACATAGCAAATTGTTTGCAGATAAACGGGGTTTTCGCTTATCCGATTTGCGCTTAAACGGGTTATACTGTAGTTAAGCTCAGATGGGCAGAAACAAACTGAATTCACCTGAAGTTGTTCAGCAGAGCAGCTAAAATTTATGTTTCTGGATTCATCCTGCAAATGAAAACACACGGTACAAAAGCAATGTATTTTGATTGTGCAGGAGAGTGTTGCAATACGTGAATATGTTTTACTATCTGATTTTATCCGATCCTATTATAAACTTTTTGCAAAGAAAATGATCACTAATTGGACTTACCGCTGTTTTCAGAGATATTTTATACACTGGTTGATCCACTTTCTCTAAGAAGTTATTCTGAAAAAATAAAATGCAATATATCAGAGAGCTTTCAGAGCAATTCATTTGCATTATCCACTAATAGAGCAAACAGACACTCAGGATGCTCACATATTACAAAAATAAATAAATCACTTCAGGCCGGCAAGTCGGTCTCTGCTCGCCTTTACGGAGATTCTAATTATAGATGTCAATGCGCAATTATTCATATTTGTTTTATAAATGAGATGCTATAGATGTCACTTGAAGTTGTATTTATAAAAAGTCCGATTAATTAGACATTAATAAATGGGGGGGGGGGGGGGGGGGGGGGGGGGGGGGGGGGGGGGGGGGGGGGGGGGGGGGGGG
>OFHS01000242.1:0-34551 GCA_900245855.1 Calvadosia cruxmelitensis
TGACGTAAACAACTTCTTCGTCAATAGCAACATGATAAATATTCAAAGAAACACTGATCAACGAAAGGGAAATCGCCAAGGCCGAAAGTGCAACAGCCGCTGTCAGCAGATGGTCGCTGGATAGAATGCGGCAGATCAATTTGTGGCGCTTTTCGAAGTCCTTCATCTTGTTCGACCTCAGCGATGGAGTGAGTGATTGGCTAATTAATGACGTCATAATTATATACATTTGTCGAAGGTATCCCCATGGCAACCGTAGTCTACGTCAAATACAGCGAGACTTCCCTATAATGGTCACCTTTGGGACACAAGGAAAATGACCTTTATGGGCAGGTGGCCTTTCTGTACAGGTTGATTTCTATAGAAAGTGTCATTTTGGGGTTATGAAGAATGACCTCTTTATACACAGGTGGCTGCTCTATAGAGGTGGCCGCTAATACAGGTGTGACTGTATTGCACCAAATAATACGAAGAGCATGCAGTGAACAAACTGAATATCACTGGAAGAAGCCAGTAAACTTGGTTTAATTTAATCGAGATTAATTAATTGATACTTGCCCAGAAGATGGAATAATGCTTTGGACTAATTTCTGGTGATTTTCTTTACAGTGACTCCGCGGCAAGAGCAAACTGTTTAAAACTCATATCGAATCTATAAACGAAAGTCAATAGCAATAATAGAAACATTTGAAATATTTATTATACTATTTCTTTATTTATTTGTTTTGCACATCATCTAAAAGTTGTTTAACTTTGTTTTCTCAATGTCATTTACATATCGATGTATTCCATTGATACAACACAGTAATAAGTAAACGATTTTCACATATGCAAGAAAATTACGTCCACGTGCATGTAAAATGTCGCATCAGCAGAAACAACATACATTTTATGAGGACTATTACGACGGTCTGATCAAACTTAATTTAATATCTCTGGAGCTACGAAGAGTCAAGATTGACTTGCATTTGTTGTGCATACAACATTTTACTGAACAACTTTACTTATCTATCAATTAATGATTTATTCGCCTACGAAGCCAGCAAATATACAAATACGTGGCCATTCCATGAAGCTGAAAAACATAGCAGTTCGTGCTAATGCAAACAATTTTATCAAGAACATGTTTTGCTCCCGCGTGATTCCATGGTGGAACGATCTGCCTTATAATGTTGTCACTGCGCCAACATTGTCTTGTTTCAAATCTCGTCTAGACAAAATTAATATAGTAAAATATTATAAATTATCATAGGCTTTGCGCGTAAGTGATACTTATATTCTGTATTTGCCTTTCGTGTCAAATTTACGGAAAATATATCAAAGCAATCAATCAATCAGTCAATGCGAACACGCCATGAAGGTTTAGTTACAGCATGTACTATTTATAGAATTTTGATGAGAATATGTTATGCCAATCAAAACAAACACGATAGCGCAAGAATGATTTAAAACACATTCGCAAGTGAAATGTAAGAATACAAAGCGTCTATAATTCAATGATTGTAATTTAGTAGCTCAGACTAGTCAGGATAAAAAAGTGGATCATCTACAGATAATTCTACCGCATATCTTTTAAATTGTCTATTGAACTAATTGATCTATTGAACTTTCTTAATGCAGCTGTTCCCGTTTTTCCCAAGTTAATTATGATTAAGATTATTGAAAGTATTTATAAATTACTTTACGTAGTTCTCAACTAAAGGGAAATTAATTATATTGTATTAGACATTCTTACCATTATGTTGAACAAATCATAAGTTACGAGGTTGTCTGATTTTAGTTAATTGGTACATAATTCGATCAAAGAACTCACATACGTTTTTATTGCAATGCTAGCATGTGCAACTTGCTGGTATCTGAAGAGGATCTCGCGTGCCATGTTGAAACAGTAGCTTGTTGTTATAATTAAAAGACACGCCGTTTTAGCCTTTATTTGTTTAGATAAAATTAAATGTCAACTGCCTGAAATAGGTTGCAGGTCAAATTAGTATAATAGAAAACTTTTATTTAGCATCTTTCATTTTTTAGCAAAGTACATAATAATTATATGCGAATAGAAATCGATCCTTGTGGCCGCTTGATCGGATACTAACTTACTAAATTAATTGACACTTTAGCTTCTATTTCCATCAACCATCAACCCAATTAAAAAAAACGCTATACTGTTTAGGATATACTCTTAATCAGAACATTACCCTGCGTTGACCAGATGGAGGACATTTTTAATTTTATTTTGTAAATCGGACTTTTAAAGTAGTATGTTAAGTTATTCTTTAGGATCACGCTCAGATAATTTTATTGAATAATTCATATACACAGTAATTATAGACAAGTTTTATCATTTAAAGTATTAATGTTCATTTATTTATTGTAGACAATTTTCCCGCATGTTCAGTTTTCTTAATTAGATGAATGGCTATATGTATACTGTACTGTACAATAGATATTTATTTGATAAATTCAAGTAAAAGTACAATGTACATGCAGTAATTCCTTTAAATTTGTTAGGCAGAATGTAACTGCGAGTTTATTGTACTGTACCTGTAGATTCATGTGTACTGTACGTAATTAAAATGTCGTTACTGTATAATGCTATGTTGGTTTCAAAATAAATTAGTAAAATTACAGACTTGAAAACGATACTATTATCGTTTTCAAGTCTGTAATTTTACTAATTTATTTTAGATAGTAGATATTCGATTAACCGTAGAATAGTAGATATTCGATTAACCGTACTCGATTGTGATATAATTCGATGGTACTGTACTCGGTTGTTGTAACCTCTGAACTACTACGCCAGAAGTAGCAGTTCCGCATCTGTTTCGTGGGAGCCGCGAGAAAAGTTTGTTGTTGTTTTGATGTAGTCTGGTTTCCCTGTGTGCATTTCTATTGTTCTTTTGCGACGGCGGGGTGGTTGTCCAGCGGTTGTAGGGCAGCGGTTGTCGACGGGCGCCGAATGGAAAGTCAGAAAGTGTTTTGGTCTCGTGAGTGAACGAGGGGTGAATTGTTACGAATAGGACCAACTATATAACCATTATAACACATGTTACCAGCCACATTGACATTGGTTACGACGTATTTATCAACCTGATGCTTGTTACTGTCACCTGGTTGCCCAATGGCGGGATGAGATGACCTGTTTACTTAGCAATGGATTAATTCAATGCGATTGAAAATATGCAGACAGACGATGATGTCTTAGTGGACGATTTGGAGAATCTCTCCCTTGATAGACCTCCTTCGCCTCTAAGGGCTGCTGACACCAGCGATGGTGGTCTTACTCCTGCCCTCAAACATCCTCTAGAAGACACCAATGACACTGATCCAACAAATTCAAGGGAGGGCTTAGATCATGTCAAGGAACCAAAGTTCGGTAAGCCGATTTCTCGTGCGTCTGCAAGTCGAAAGAGCCACATGCGTGGAAGGCAAAAATCTTGTCTGAAAACACCAAAAGCCGATCCTGCACTTTACGAAAACAGCAGATCGTCTCGAGTTAGATTTCCAGCAGATGATTCAATTGTCACGGAAAGAATCGATGCAGAAGATCCTTGGAAGCACGGTAGGTGTTTTACCTCAATGCGGGCCACAGCTCCCCGATTGTTTGATATGTGTGTGTGAATAAAGTAATACGATTGCTCAAGACACGCGTCGATCGATGCCTGGTTGTACATTTGGTGGTAGGCAAGAGCTCGCACGAGGGAGTCCATTGAAGATAACGCTTCTAAAACGATGTATGGCGTGATTAAACGACTGGGATGTAGCAGTGATGTTGGATGCACGACTTCTTGTACATAGCTCAGAAATACCGGCGAAGAAGCGGTCCGTCTTATACAGCGCAAGATTGTAATTAGGAATTAGCTTGCTTTGCTTATGTTTGTCGACCACATCGTTGCTGTCTTTTAACTGTGTTTGTTTTGTTTGTTAAACGGCCCTGCCATAACCTTGAGCTGTGCTTATGCAACGGCCATCACCTGTTTCGTCTCTCAACATTTCGTTCTTGACACCTGTTGTTGCTTCAATCAATGACGTAGAATGACCGCAGTTTTGTCTTTGTTTCACTTCAACGACGTGACTAGTATTTGCAACCAAAAGACGGTCTTGTAATTTGCCAGCGTCTGCATTTGTTAATTACAGGCGAAACACTGTTTTCACTGGTTGTGCCATCCATCCACAGCATGCAGCTAATGGCCACGTGATGGCAACCTACCATGCGACCACAGGCCTTTATATGTACATAAAATATGTCGTTTTTGTTGTTTTCGACCCTTATGGTACACCACAATCAGAAATTTCAATCAGCTAGTTTTTTTTCAGGGACAAATTCATAGTCTAGTATTAATACATTCCCACACCATAATCTTTGAAGATGTTTTAGCTCATTGGAATTATTTAGATTATTTATGTATCCGTGCATAATTATGCTAATTTAATCACGTCTTCCATTTCTTTGCTGTATGAGTTTAAATGCTTGCATGGCGGGCAGGCCCACTCCTCTATTAGGTACAGCGTCAGCTAGTACTCATACACGACTTTATTTCTTTATCGATTACCTGTGTTTTTATGGATGAGATCTATGGTGTGGGAAATGAGATCAAGGCATTATTTGTTCTCTGTTTGCAGTTCGTGAGATTCCCGTTAATCAACTTGTGAGCGAGTACAAGCTATCATGTGAGAAACTGAAAATCAAAATAAACGAAAGAGTCAAGAAACAAATCCAGGTACATTGTTACTGGTTAGACATTTATATAGTGAGATCTGTCTACAATGGTCACATTTGGGACCCCAGAAAAATGACCTTTATAGACATGTGGCCTTTCTGTCCAGGTTAATTTCTATAGAAAGTTTCATTGTGGGGTTATGAAGAATGGCCTTTAATCCCTTTATACACAGGTGGCTGCTCTATAGAGGTGGCCGATAATACGGGTTTGACTGTATTCAAGTTTAACTTTTGCAAGATGACAATGAATTATCGTAATTCAAGAAAGCAACATTTTGGAGGTCAATATCTCAGCTCTCAAATGTCGCAATGAAATTCCATTTTGTAAATCGTATTTCTCGTTTGTATCAACCACTTACCGTAAATATTGAATTTGGTTATAGGGGCACTTAAATTGTCTCAAAATGTAGAACACAAGAATGATAACTATATCAATTGTAGACTGCATGCTAGCTTATAGTAATTACCTTAGAATATTCGCTATGACCACAACGGATTGTCATGCCAAACCAAATTTTCAAGAAACTATAGTTTGAAATGGCCATCGGCTGTGGAAAGAATTATTTTCCTGTACATTAATGCAAAGTCATTTGGAATTGTTTTTTTTTGTGTCTGACATGTTTCAAGATTGTTGAATCTTTTAATTTGGTCGCCCCAGAAATAAGGGTCATCGTACCCCAAGGTAATACAGTGGCGTTTTTTACATGTACCAAGCAACATCCTGATTTTTGTTTACGTATTCTCGTAGGAACTTCGGGCTACTGCATGTAGAGTAGAGAGTTTGATTTTGACCGGTGAGTGTTCACTACGCAACTACCGAGTAAGCTTGTTTTTAAAAGTGGGTTTGATTTGTTATAATTTTGACTTTGTTTAGGTGTGAAGCTTGACGAGAAAGCTTGTGAATCACTTGAAGCTGTATTTCGTAAAGTTCAATTTGAATATATTGACTTGGAAAACTGTGGTTTAGAAGAAGAAGTAAGTTTGAGATCATTCGTTCATCAATGGACCATTTTCACAAGTTACCATTTTGGAAAAAGCACGTGCATTATGGGGAAGGTTGATATCTCTGATTTTGGAATACGAAGAAAGGTGGATTTGATGCTGATGCAGATTTCTTCAAGCTGCGCTACTTTGCTTAAACATATGATTTTTGTTAATATTATGGGTCAGAAACGCAGTTTCTTCGCTGCTTCATGCACTCAATATGCCCCACAATGCACTGCTTTTTCCCATAATGGTAGCTCGTGAAAAAGGTCTATTGGTTGAAATGCTGGCATTAAAATCAATTGCTTCAATCTCTATTGTATTTCTTCTTGCAGGGTGCCAGCGCTCTATTTGAAATGATTGAATTTTATCAATCTGCGTATCGTCTGAATATTTCCTGCAATCAGAAATTGAGCTCTCGTGGTTGGCAAGTGGCATGTCGCATGCTGAAGCGCACTCCATGCTTGTATCATTTGGATGCCAGACGGACCTTTTTAACCGACATAACAATGCCGATTTTTGGACGGTGCTTAAAGGTCAACTTGCACTTGCGCATATTGCAACTAGAGGATAGTTACCTAACTGGTCGACCCATGCTACTGCTGAGTGAGTATTTGAAATGTTTGGTTTAATATTTAGGTATCTTCAGTTAGACTTGTTAAGCATGCAATGATTTGCAGATTAGCAAGGCACTGTACGTAAGGGAGCCAAATTTGTGAAACTTTTGGAAATTTGAAATTCAAATGTTACCTGGGAGCAAGCTACAACATTTTTTAGATGTAAAGTAGCTGTTAAATGTTCATTAGTAGACAATTTTAAATCATCATAAAATTGAGTTTACAAGCGATTACATTGACATTGATCAAGGATAGGAACAATGCATTTTAGTTCAGTGTTGCCGCGGGGTCCTCGCAATCCCCGCAACATGGCGGGGAATTTCGATTATTTTGCGGGGAAAACCCCTCAAAGGTTCCCCGCATCAACCCCGCACCCCGCAAAGAATTCCCCGCACATTCGCGGGGTCGGCGCCAAAATTTAAGAAACAATTCATTTAAGTCCAAGAAAGGATAATTGGCCAACAAATTGATGAGATAGGTATGAAACAGTTTGTAGGGTGACAATCTGGAATGAATTGACTGCAGCAAACAATAGATTTGTAATTAAACACTGGCCTGTTATGTCGTCAGAAATCCGGGTGTCATAGCAACACGAACTCGTGGCGCGAAAGTCATTCTGTTTGCTATCGCCATCAAACGCGCGCTGCAAACAAGTTGGAAGCCGTCGAGTTGCAAATGATTTCTGCAGTCACACAGTAAAACGATGGCAACACACACAGAGTGTATGGGAAGAATTGATTGCTTGTTCGATAGCCAAGTCCATTGAAAAAAGCCCATAAAGGGCTTATATGGCATCTGAATAAATGATGATGATGATGATGATGAAGTAAATTTTGAATCGCGTTTTTAACTCGTTTGGTAATTGCTTTCCTGAGTTTTTCGGTCATTGACGTTCAAGGTTGTTGATAAATCTGTAACCTGCCGCTGTGTTTGTGTTGCCCATAGACTTGTTTCAGGAAATTGTTCTCTTGAAGGATATCGAAATTATTCGATTTCAAATTCGACTAGCGGGCTGCGCCCGCTAGCAGCGTGCGCTGGGCGGACGGTATTTTCAATTTTAAGTAGAGAGGGGTAAAATAGGNAAATACCTGGAGGAACTTTACCTTGGTCATAATGACTTGACGCATAGCGACGGCAATGCAATCTGCGCAATGCTAAGCTGTAATACCACGTTACAGTTGTTAGATGTTCGAAATAACTCTTTGAAGGTTTGTACAAACTGTACAGTGTAACCCCGTTAATATCACCTCGGTTAATATCACAACCCGCTTCATATCACTTTACTTTGATAACCAAGGTCTGTCAAAATCAACTATTTTAACCTGCTTAATATCACGACCCGCTTATTATCACGATTTTCGCCGGGAAACTCATAGTGATATTGACGAGGTTTCACTGTAGTGTGCATTGAATGACTAGTTGACTTATTTTTCATTGATTTGACTATCAGCGTGCGAAATAGCTCAGTCAGAATGCTGTGTAAAAGGTTTGATTGCCAAGCTATGTTCTTACTACCAATAATGAAAACAAGTTTATGGCATGTGCGTTTTATCTGCAGTCATGCTGCAGTGTCGCTACCAACCGGAGCCGCGTGAAATCCTTTAAAAATCATGTGAAAAATTATGTGTGAAAACAATTTGAAAAGTGCTCTTTTCGCATGGTTTTTCACATGTTTGTTATTTCACATGGTTTTTCACTCAATGGCAGACTAACAGACTGTGGTGGCCTTCTCACATTGAAGCTGCAGCAGTTTGCAGAAAACCGCGCCAAATGGAGGGCAACAGTGGAGTGCTTTGCAGGGAACAATACCCTACAGTTTTAACAATTCACATGGTTACAAATGGTTTGCAAATGCACTCCTGGTCCAAATGGGTTGATTCTGTGACATTAGGAACCACTAGTGCCTTAGTGTGTGGTTGTCTCTTTGCGTGATAGGGGACGATAGGGGATAGGAGACGTCCTTGTGTGGCTCCGTCTGACCGGATCTCATGCCACCTGATGGGGCATTGGGATGCTTTGTAGGCCTATCTGTGATCAGTCAACATTGCCTGACTCATATGCTAGTCGTTTGAGTCGCTGATGAATTGATCAATGACGTCACTGTTGTAATTGTTTTCGTTGCAGGATCTTGGTATAGCGCACATTGGTCAAGGCTTAGTCAACCAAACTGAATGCCACGTTGGTGGTTTAACATCGCTGGTGTTATGGAACAACGGTATCACGCAAGAAGGCTTGGCGAATCTCAACGATGCACTGGTTAGCTTTATTTATTTACAGATTTGTCGTTCTGCTATGACATACCTTTCTCCTTGTTTGGCAGAAGATTAAGTTGCTTGGCCCTGTATTCTTGAAACATAGGGATGAAAATTTTCATTTGTTATATAGTTTAATTTGCAAAGCCATTAACTCGAGTAAGATTGACCAGAGGATATCGAGATAGACAGAACGGTAGCTGATAGATTACTTAGATGTGTTCAACTGTATGACACGAGGGCAAGTGAGAGCAGACATGTCTGCTAATCTCCAACACTCAATTATTTTCTCAACTTGCATTCTTTTTGTCTACGTGTGTTGACTATGGTCTGTTTTTGTGACATGGCTCTTGTTATTTATCAAAGGCAAAAACATCCAGCTTGAAATCACTCAATATTGGTCAGAATAAATTTGGTGATTCTGGAATGCAAAGATTGAAACCAGGACTCATGCGAAATAAGTCAATACAGAAGCTGGGCCTTCTCAACACAAAACTTGGAAATGAAGGTACACTCCTTCTCAGCTGCTGATATTTGCCAAATAATAATTTGTTTGTTGATTTTTGTTACTGTTTTTGTAACCGTGATTCTTCTGTCTAGGTGCTGTCGCTCTTGCTGAAGTCCTTGCTGATAGCGTTTCGATAACCAGGATAGACGTCCGTGGTAATCGCATCAACGTTGCTGGCCTGATGGCAATTTCGTTGGCATTGAAAGTCAACAAGACCTTAATACGACTTGATTTGGATAAAGATCTCAAACGTGAACAGGTATGCTGCACAATTGTGTATGTTTGTATTAGATGGTCTTTTGGATATCAGTAAGGGCTAAGGCAAATGAATGGTTCAGTTAATCAATTGTTTACGTTATTTCTGTTGTTGTTTGTTTCATCAGGGTATGGAAAGCGTGCAGCAATCGGTTCTGGCTGATATCTACAACTATTGCTACCGTAACAAGCAAACTTTAAAGGACGGCTCAAAACGTCAGATCTCCGTCAGTGAAGAGTCAAGTTGCAGCAGCACTTATTCAGAAGATGACTTTGCAGTGTTAGAAAGTGATTTAGAGCAGTCTCCAGATTCCCCTGATGGTGCAAGTGAACCAGATCTCAAATTAGGTCCTTTAGAACTGTCGCTGGAAAGCTCTGCTGTGATGTCAAAAATACCTGTACCGCTTGACAATGAGATGGAACCAGATGATGCGCCGCTCGTTACGTTACCTGAAAGCATTACTGGCAGATCACGGTTTACAATTACTCGAATAATTGAGACTGTTGGACATGGCATTAGTGTGTCGGCCAATGTGGCGAACAAACTGGTGAACAATGTAGGAATCGATTCCATTGCAAAGTCTGCCGCTAGGAAATTGAGTCGCAGTGAAAAAGAGATGGTGTCACCGTGTCAGGATGACCAGATTTCGTTGGTGAATGTCGAAAGTGACAGAAAGAGCATTGCATTGATGCCAGCTAGCAATGATGCTAGCACTGGCGAAACCAAATTAGATGCCGCCAATGCAATTACAAATTGTTCTGATTTGCAAGACGGACCGAACCATGGTATCCATAGTAACACAACACATGATGTTGCAGATAATGCAGAACATTTGAATAAGGAGCTCTACAATGGAAATGTCAAGATTACAGCTAGTGATGTGTCTCCTGCCATGGAATTGGGGCATCACTTGCCAGTTGATGTGGAACCCTCTCCGTCGCATCGCACGGTGAATAATACAGGTATAAATATATTGGAAATATTGATTTTACTACATTACCCTTACTCGACTGTTGGCCAAGCGCAGTCCAGATGCTTATTGGGAATACGTTGTCGTGAAATCCATCGTTTTAAAATGATATAGATATTTTTGACAGCCAAGAATAGTGCTAAAATCTACATTACTAGAACCGAGTACAGTGAAACCTGTCTATAACAGTCACCTCTGGCTGGGACATGAGAAAAATGACCTTTTTAGACAGGTGGCCATTCTGTCCAGGTTGATTTCTATAGAAAGTGTCTTTTTGTGGCTATGGAGAGTGGCTTTTCTACACAGGTGGCTGCTCTATAGAGGTGACCGCTAATACAGATTTGACTGTACGACCCATTGCCCTCGTAACAATGCTAGCTTGAACTGTTACAAACGTACAACCCATTTGTTTCTTAACATTCGCCTTGACTCTTGGCAGATTCTGCTTTATTGTGATTGGATGCTTTGCATGCCATGTGATACGTTCCCTCTTGTTTGCATTAGTGACAAGCCTGCTACATTGCCAGGGCATTTAGTTTGGGCGTGTCAGCAGTAATATGCATGGTTCATTGCACTTATGCGCAATGGCTTGCTGTTTATTCTGGCGATGTAACAATGCTATGTGATACTTTTCCATGTAGATTTCCGTTGTTTATAATTATGTAGAATGGTACAATACCGACATGTAGGCCTATAATGATAAACAAGCTACCTTCACGAAAGTGAGATTACGCGGGCAAATGTTGGCTCCTTTGACAATGATTGTAAAGGGGCATGGAATTATGACAGCAGCTAAAAAGTCAAACAGCAACAGCGAAATGGATATTTGCAGCAGCTAAATAGCTGATACACTGAGAAGGCATGGTTCACAATAACACCGGCGCTAAATCATATCATTTGACCAGTGACTATAAAGCAGTGGTATTTTCAGATTGTGGCCGTCTGTTGTGCTTTTTTAATTAAACCAAAAGCAGACCTCATCCAATTAGCTTTGGAAAAACAATTTTTCAGCCTTTCAGCTGCATAAATGAACTTTCAAATAGCTGTGACAAATTAGCTACCATGAATCGACTTTACTGCTGATGCAATAATTTTTCCTCTTTTAAATGCTAACACTGGAATTTGGCCAAGAGACATAGCCAGCTACATGGGCATTTTCATTGCAAGACAAAGGCCAAGATTCCAGGAGTCTAACTGTAACCAAAAGATTACAGTCAAACAGTTACATTAGTTTCACATATAATTCCCTCTACTGATATGAGTTATTGTTCACATTATGGACCTTTGTTTCTTGTTGCCATGCCAACATTGTTCCATCTATTGTTCTTTATTTTAGGCATTGTCGTGCTGGACTGACAAGGCAATGTGAAATTACGAATTATGGCAATGGTTGTTGGGATATTTATTGTGCAATCCACTATGAAATCGGATGTCACCGCTCATTTCTTCTCGTTTGAGAACCCTGCTGTTTTAGTTCAAAAGCAATACCAAACACAAAGAATTCAGTCGTATTTTTGATTCTAAATTTTGTGAAGCGGTTAGTTTCCTTTCTATCTTACAATCAAGTGACGAGAGGCACGAATGCAGTTGTGTTTCCTATATTTTCATATATGGTGCAATTCAGCTGCACAAAAGCTCGAATGTACAAAGTGTAAGAAATAAATATGTCAGGAATTGGTATTCTAGTTGTCTGTTTCTGCTTCTATAAACGACTTCTGTTGCATTTTATAAATTCTATTGCTGCTAATTATCTTTTGGATTGTGTCAGATATCACGAAATAGCCCTTGAATCTTTCGTCATCGCATCACAAGATAGTCCCGAAGATAGGCAATGCTATATGGCAACCGGCTAGACAAGTACTTTGTCACCGCATCAGAGACGTCATTTCCAATGTCAATCTGCAGAAATAATACCACGTTAGATGATGATAGGAGATTACTTCTCATACCCATAATCAGTATAATGTTTAAACTAGAATTAATTTACATGTGAATATACGCTTCTATATACAATGAGACTACCGATTCTTGAGACATAGACAATATACTGAAATGTTTAAATCAACAACTTACAGTCAAACCTGTACTAGTGGCCACCTGTGTATAAAGGCCATTCTTCATAGCCCCAAAATGACACTTTCTATAGAAATCAACCTTGACAGAAAGACCACCTGTCTATAAAGGTCATTTCTTTAGGTCTCAAAAGTGCCTATTATAGACAGGTTTCACTGCATCGGATAATGTATATTGGTCAACCGCATTGCGCTGCTTTGTAATCTCTTGGATTTGACTGTGTATTAACACATATGCACCTTAACCCTTGTCCTGCTATTGACGTGTATGCACGTTTTCGAAACAAGTCAAAAATAGCAACACATAACCAATCCGATAGGTAGTCCTTAGCAAGCAACCAATCAGCAATTGGTGAAGCGACTCCAAGTCTTCATTTGACTAGTTTTATGAGCAGGACAAGGGTTAATTCAAAATGTCCTACTGTTTTGCATTCGTTTGATAAGAATGGGGACGATGACTAAATTTGGCATGTACTAAACATGAGCTGAAGAAAAGGCAATATTAAATAACAGGTCTAGCATCGCTTAAGTGCTGATACCTGTGAGTTGTGTCGTGCCATGAAATATTCGTCTAGTAAACTAATTATTCATAATTTCCAACCATTAATTACATTGATGAGGATTGAGGCTGTAAGGGATGCTGCAAATAACCATAAATAAATAAATAACATGGTCTTTTGTTGTTGTGGCTTATGGCTGATAGCTGGCTTGCCTCTTTGCTATGACTTGGTGTTGGGATCGATTCTGTAAATGCCTGGTACTCATAGTCAACACCACAGCTTTGTCACATTACGTAAAGCAAGTGGTGCTGGTAACTGTAAGGGGTAGTGCAAGAAACAATGTCCCAGAAATACAGTAGAGTGAAACCTGTCTATAACGGTCACCTTTGGGACACGAGGAAAATGACCTGCATAGACAGGTGGCCTTTCTATCTAAGTTGATTTCTATAGAAAGTGTCATTTTGAGGTTATAAAAATTGGCCTGTATACACAGGTGGCTGCTCTATAGAGATGGCTGCTAATACAGGTTTGACTGTAATGGTTTCAATGGAACTTACTCGTATCATATACCAAACGAGAGACCACTGCTCGTTAGTACTGGCACACGTCACCGGTTCCACCACCCATCCGCTTGGCAATATCTGCAAAGATAATTGCACAATCTTACCACACGATAGCTGCTACGTCCTCACTTTTATAATTCAAAATGCAAGCAAAGCCAGTCATGATTAAAGAACTATCGATAACTTCACTTACGTGAGCTCGCATGACACCCTGGCATTTCATGCAATCTGGATGCTCCACAGATTGAGAAGCAACCACATATCTCTCTCCCTGTAAAATTCAAATAGGAGCATTACACATCCAATACGGGATATACGCTAACAAAATGCACAGGTGAAATTGACCTCCCTCAGCTTGTAGACCCTGAAGCTCGTATGTTGCCTAACTCTTGTTAAAATGCTCTGTTTTCCCTCTTATGGCCTTGCTTATAGGATGACGGTGAAGCAAATCTCACTCCTCTGCACATTATGCACCCTCATTAGTCATGCCGTCAGCTGCAGTAGGGACACCATGCTCCAGAGAAAACAATAGAATCATTTGAATGTCGGATAAATTCAACAACAGCGCTTAGCACAATCATGTTCCATTATAGTGAAGCTCAATCAAATCATAGGAGATGTTACCTCCATGCGCTCTACGTGAAGACAACAGAAGTCCCTTGCTTGCTTCAAAAAGCAGACGCGTGCTTCATGACGCATGTAGACTGCAACAAAGGATAACATTCATTGTTACAACAATGTCAACACTCGACAATATAAAGAAGGCAAGAAGCTGCAACGATTCTGCAGTAATTGACAGCGAAGACAGCACCACAACATTATAGTGAAATGAATACATTATTTACCTATTTTCAATGCGTCACTAACATGCTCTAAAATGTTCATGTGCTGCAAAAGAAAAAATATGAAATCAGTCATAACAACATACCGCTAGGTCAAATCAATAATGAACAAGTGACAACACTTGCAATTAAGCATCCGGTTTACTAATTAAAGTGCATTTTCAATGAATTAATCTCCATGAAGAGCCAATCTGATTGCAGGAATATATATGAGTCAAGTTGTCAATACTGATCTTACCCTGAGAAGGCTGTCGTAGATAAATCGCGATGATGGGTTTCTTACTGTGTTGAATACAATTTGAGGTTTCGCTTTGATCAAACCACAGCCAACAAATCTAAAGAATAAAAATCCGTGAACAATATCATTCATCGCAAGTAAAATGGAATGAAAGACAAAATTAAATATTAAATTAATTGTCAACAAAGGAAAACTGGAAGTTCAGGACACAAGCTATTGCTGTTTGCAATATTGCAGAACTGTAGGTCAATTTATGACAAAACACTTCACTGTGAAACAAATTCCCTGAAATAAAAGAATGAGGTAAGTCGTGGTTCGTCATTCTTGATATTGTTTGCTAGTCACAACATTATAGAAGATTTAGCCACAGTTGCTGCAAGCAGCACAATTTCTATGCCACACAACACGAAACAGCCAGGATGAGTCTAAATCATACATCATTGTTTAGAGTACAAAAAAGAATTGCTAGCATCACGATAGCAATGACTTACGAAGCCAGTTTGCTACTTTCATGCTTTGAGAAGACTGTCACTCCTTTGTTTTGATCAAAGTACCTGCAGTATACATGAAGATCAATCAAAAGATGAGAAAAGCAAGGAAAGAAAATGGAAAAGTAAAGCGATGGAAATATTCATCAAATGTATGATATATGGATAAAGTGTGCACTGCACTACGAAAGCACAATATACAAGCCCATGGGTTGCAGTAAAAACTAAAACATACGCCAAGAGCGTATAAGATAAAGTTGCAGGACAGATTTTTTCGTGCAGTTAATCATATTTCATTGTAGCCGAGAAAGAACTGAGCAATCTGAAATATAAGAGACAACGTTTCATAGATTTCTTGTGTGATAGCTCATGGGGAAGTTTGCTTGTTCATAAACACCCTTGCGTCAGGCACGACAAAAAGAATTCTCATTACAAGAACAACGTAATCACTAGACACATGCGACACTCACCTCCATCCTCCAAATTGCAAGTGCTTTGCAGCCCTCAAATGATCACCATTCATGTCAACCATATTGGAAACATGGTAGACCTGAACATCCAAAGACAAAACCGAAAGTCAACGACAAAAGCAATGAGCATGTGTTGCAGACGTATTTCACAGTCATGTAGAATCAGTCTTACTTGTCGAAGTACTTCGGAGATTGCAACATGGGATTGCACTTGAAACGTCAACTGACGAATCTCTTGATACTCTGGAAGGATAAAGAACAACAGGAAATCACAGACAGAGACAGATATGTTTAATGTTTTATAAGACACCTAAGCACATTGAACAATTATGTTGGTGTGGTGAAACGGTTAAGCAGTTAGGATGTAAGGTTGCTAATCAAGCATCCCGGATTCAACTCCAGGTCAAGTTGACACACAATCTGTCACGTAGTGTAAGGAGTCAGAGATCAGACGTTGTCTCTACTCACAATCAAAGTTGTATTCTGACAGACAAACACTTCCTTTTATGAACTATCATCAAGTGATTTACAAATTACACATTTACAAAGGATTACAGAATGAACCTTACTTCAGCAAATAAAACAATAGCGTAACCAGATCAGCTGATGAAGAGATTAAATTACATCAACAGACGTAGACAATTACAGGGTGACTATAAATTTCATAATTACGTCACCTGTAAAAATAAAACACAATCTGTTGTAGCTTATGTGGTTTGATATGCTGAGGACAAACGGGAGACAATACATTAAGAAGACAAAAGATGGTCTTCCAACCAATGTATTTCACACAACATGAGTTACTTGCGATTCAAGAACTTAGGAGTCGCCTTCAGCAGCTCCCAGCTTATACTCTTTACAAAGACAATACAGATTATTGTAGCATAGCTAACTTTAACATTCTACTTTCCCAACTAGAAGATTCCATATACCAGAAACAATTTACATCACTTTCCATTTACAGAACAACTAGAAACTTCCATTACATCATAACTATAAATAACTTAATCTAGAACATTCTGATTACCTCATATACCGGTACTAAAAATAGATCAACTCTTCCAATCCTTTTAGAGCATTCTACAATATTCTAGATTTTTGACACTACAGTGAAACCTGTCTATAACGGTCACCTCTGGGACTTGACAAAGATGACTTTTATAGACAGGTGGCTTTTCTGTTCAGGTTGATATCTATAGAAAGTGTCAGTTTGGGGTTATGAAGAGTGGCCTTTATACACAGGTGGCTGCTCTACAGAGGTGGCCGCTAGTACAGGTTTGACTGTACATCAAATACATCTATGGCAGTCACTCACCTTGTCCGATCACCTCGTATTCCTCTTGATCACTGCAATCAAAACAAACACTATGAAAACTCAAGCGATTTGATCCAAATTGTACATTGCCAAAGACAGCTTCTTGTGAATACCGTTTCAATTCAAAAAGATGATGGATTCAAATAAAAATGTAGATGATGAAAATACGGTACATAAACTCAATATTTCAGTACCATCACACAGTGTGCAACGATTGTCAATTGTTAAAATGTCACAATAACATTGAGCTAGTCTAAATTCCATGTTCGTCTGTTATGCTACAAAAACTGTTTATTTAGAGGTGCTTGAGGGGCATTTTAACCCTTGTCCTGCTCATAAAACTAGTCAAACAAAGACTTGAAGTAGCTATATGGATTGCTGATTGGTTGATCGCCAGGGACCAACTATTTGATTGGTTATATGTTGCTATTTTTGACTTGTTTCGAAAACGTGTATACACGTCAATAGCAGGACAAAGGTTAAGAGTATTTTCAACCTCACTTGATTATATCAGCAAATAGAATACAATTATCATGTTACAGTGTAACCCTGTTAATATCACCTCGGTTTAATATCACGACCCGCATAATAACACCTCAGTCTGAGAATCAAGCTTTGTCTGAATCAACTAATTGAACCCTCTTAATATCATGACCCGTTTATTATCAAGATTTGTGACTGGAAAACCATAGTGATATTAACAAGGTTGCACTGGATTCCTAAGTATCTTGCATGTCTCCAAGGATTAGCAAGGTTCTACAATGAAACCTGTCTATAACGGTCACCTCTGGGACCTGAGCAAAATGACCTATAGACAGGTGGCCTTTCTGTCCAGGTTGATTTCTATAGAAAGTGTCTTTTTGGGATGATGAAGAGTGGCCTTTATACACAGGTGGCTGCACTATAGAGGTACCGCTAATACAGGTTTGACTGTAGCACACAAGTTGACAAACTGGTACTCAGCTTTCAGTATAGCTTGTTTTACAATTTACTTGGATACACTTCATACGCCAATTTAGCAGCATGAAAGCAAGAATGCACAGGCTACAACAGACTAACAAAACAACTTACGAGTACATTGCAAGCCGCTTATATGGAAAACATTTTCACAACCTAAATGTTTAATTATAAACAGATCTATAAACAAACCCAACAATACTACGATATCTAACCAAGCAATAATAACCTAAAAGACGTGATAAAGTTATGAAACAGGCGTGAAAAAGACCCTTTTTATGTTTTTTGCGTTAGTGATGGTGGTGCCTGACGCGTTGTAACTTGGTCGGTTTAACTTACTTCAATGTATCCATGTATTCCTTCCTCTCTTGTTCAATCTGTTCCCTCAGCGCTAATAATTCACCATCGTACATCTGCTTTTGACCCTTAAGCGTGTCAACATCTTGAACTGGGGCAGCTGCCACACCATGCATCGAAGAGCAGCTGTCCAGCATCTCATCCTCGGCAACCAGCACATTGGCATGACATAATTGTTCTTCGATTCGTTTCCCTTCGGCCATTTTGCTTAGCATCCTAAGCAAAATGAGCGACAATCTCTGAGTTAATGGAAAATCAATGGCAATCACGGAGGACAACAGCTTTAAGGATTTAGGTCAGACCAAACAATCTTAAAGTGCATATGACGGGTGTTGATTCTACTTCATTAATGGATAGATGAGGTTGAGAAAACACCTTCCGCAGAAAGAATTGTTCAATTTGAGCAAGATCTGGTACATTGATGATGCCTTGAAGTTCCTTGCTAAGTTACTGCTACATACTCTGGGAATAGCGGCGAGCCGGCAAAAGTGCAAGGACTGGCTTTTCAACATATCAAGCTCTCTTATCGACACGACATGGGTTCTGTCTCACGTCCATTTTCACACCTTCCATTTCACAACACTTCAAGACATCATCAATGTACTAAATCGTGCTCAAATTAAAACATTCCTTTTACAAAAGGTATTTTCTTCATCTCATCTATCCATTACTGAAAAAAAAACATCCGTCATAGGCTCTTTATATTAGGCTGAGACCTATATTATATTGGTAATGACTCAATGCAGGTAAATAGTATTGTTCTTTTGCTTAAACCTTTGTAGGCACCACCTAGTTGGTGGTGGTCTTTCAACAAATTAACATCAAAATGGATTGCAAATTGGCAGGCATCTTAATTACTCAAGTCATAGTCAAAGTGAATCGCAAACAGTTCTCTTCCGCAGAGATATCTTACTTCTGTGTGTTCTAACACAGTATCAGGAAGGGACTACCATCAGTCAGACCTGTACTCCATGTAACAGACTAATGTACGGTACATACACTGATGTTCTTCCTACCTTGTCTCAAGTTCATCAAGATGTTGTTGGAATTCCGTCATCTTCTTTTCTTCAAGAGACAAGTACCGGGCCACATGATCTGAGTCTGTAGTCGAGCTGATGAGCTTTTCCATATTCTCTGCGATTTTCTCTTTTTCCTTCAGTCGTGCATTGTTCAATATCTTCCGCTGTTTTTCGCATGACTCAGCTATCTCGTTGTGCTTTTGCAACTGTTTCTCAGCTAAGGTCTTCAACGATGCATGAGCACTTGCAATTCTGTCCTCGATCATCAAAACATCAACGTGTTTGCTGACTGTTTCACTGTGACTAATCTTCAGGTCATTCGTTCCACACGACACAACACTGTCGATTGAAGCTTCGTAATCCACGTCCGCAAGCTCAAGGCAAGCTGACCAACTGTTGGATTTCCGTCCTCCTGGTTTAACAGGGTTTGTTAGATTATCATTGTCTTGAAACACGCTGGCAAGGAGCTCCTTGATGGCTGCTTTAGAATCCAATAGGTCCTGCCTATATCTTTCCAGTTCACATGCTTGGTTGTGTTTGTCGTCATTTAACTCAATATTATCATTGATTTCATTGACGTGGTTTGACGATGGGATATTATCACAAAGTATGGCAATATCCTCCGTCTTTTTACCCAGATTAGAGCTTACTTCTTCAATATCTTTGTCCTTATCTGCAGACAATTGAAATTGCTTCTTCTCAGCTGCTTGAATTTCTTGCTCTAGTTTGTCCCAGTTTCTCTTTGTCCTCGTAAGTACATTCTCTCGGTTAGTTTTGAGCTTTTCCAGGGTAACTTTGTACTCAGCCTCAGCAGAAGCAAGTCTTGAATTGTGAATATCTTCCACATCACCAAGAGGCATACCCATATTACGTGCACTTTGGATGGCGAGGCGTATTTCAGAACATTCTTCCCTGTACTTTCTATCCAAACTCTCCATTTTACCATCGATGCATTGGATTACCTTGTCGCATTCTTCGAGCACTGATGCCTGCTTTGATTTCTTGTCTTCCATAACTTTCTCAGTGCTTTTGATTTCACAATCCCAAAACTCTAACCGGCTCTCAAGAAGTTTCCTAACAGCATCTTCTTCTTCACGGAGCTTTGCAAGCATGTCAAAGTTGTTATCATGTGCTCCATTCATGACTGGCTTCTCTTGACCAACGTCATTATCGTCATTCAGAAGCAATCCTGAAATATTGGTATCTTGCAATGCCACACACGACGTCTGTTTTTGATTTTCAAGTTCATTTTGAAGGAGTACATTCTCATACAAGTCCATCCGTTTCCAGTATTCCTCAATCTTCGATTTCAGTTGGAACTTGCGTTTTCTCATGTCACGTTCAAGATTGCTACTGGTAGAACTACCTCTTCTTTTCATCGTCATCAGCTTCCCGATCTCTTGCTCGATCAGCCTTCTTTTCTTGTCCTTCTCTCTCCTACGTTTCACTTTCCAGAGATTCAACGAATGATGAGCAACCTTAAGCTGTTTCATCAAAGCGACTCGCTCTTGTTCAATTTCACATTTCTGTTTCTCAAAAGACGTAGCTTCTTCTTCAATCTCTTTCAAACGTGCTGTCTCTGCTTCAATTCGAGTTAGCTCAGCGTCACGGTACTGCTGCATGAGCCCTCTCAACAACTCCCTATGAAAACAAATGGAAAGACATAAGACACATCCTACACCGAATTGGCTGTAGCTAACAACCGGCACTTTACAAGTGAGCTCGGTACATGTGAAAACTAGTCAAACGGCTGAAACTTTGGTGTCCTTGAGCAACCTCTAAATGATGTTCAAATTCATTGTCCTTTTCGCATGTCTTAGTTTTGACCACTTTGACATCGTTCTTGGGGGTGAGAGCTCAAAATGTTGAAAGTCAACTCTTTTAGACCACAATAAGCTGCACAATTGTGAAATGACTTCAAATGAATCACAAGAAAACTATAGAGCAATATTTGTAAAGAGCATTCACAATTAAGCTGATAATGTTTGCTGTTTTGTAGCGCGCAGCAAAGACAAAAATCAATCACAAGCATCGATATCAAGCGTCCTAGTTACAAGACATCGGTTGAAACAGGAATCAAGAGACAGAATAAAAACAGTTTTCAACGCACCTCCTGTCTTCTAGCTCCTTGTTTTGCTTTTCAATTTGTTCCTGTTTCCAATGGAAGTCTTCCTCCTCGTCAGGAATGCAAGAGCTGTTGTTGGAACAGAAGAGAAATTGTGAATCATCATGACAATTCCAGCAAGGCTGTTGATAGAAGATTTCACTCTTGATAGCATGTTGCAGTGCAACTGTCTTAAGTGACCACCAGTGCCATAGAGAGACCATAACAAAATAGCCTCTTGAAGTCTTAACAGTTTGAACTTAAGTGTGTTGAGTCACCACCTGTGTTCAGAAACACTTCTTATTGGTTTCCTTACATGGTTGCGGTCTTGCGGAATATTCGTTTGACTGTAGCTCGTTTTTCCTAACTAAATGTTTTGACAAAGTAGTAAGTAGAGTACAGTGCAAATTCATTAATGGCATTACGTATGGCATTCCAGCAGCGCAACACTTTGAGAAAAAACACCGAAAAGAGCCTAGTTAAGGAGCATGCAGGTACTTAAGAAAAGTTAGCACATTTCTAAATAAGTGCTGAAAAAGTACAAAATATTCAGTAGGTATAATTTTCATCACTTTTTGCTCACAGTGCAATCCGCTAGCAAATGGCGGTGGTGATATTAACTGGATTAGAATAATTGCCACTGATAAAGTTCAGATATGGAAAATAAGCGATACTAGATAATAGGTTGTGATGTTAATTACGGTGATCGATATTAATGTGATCCCAAGGTATCATCATCATCATCATAATTTATTCTGAAAAATCCGATAAGCTTACAAAGCATTTTCCACGGAGCAGATAGGTATTAACATAAGCACTATTTGAAAAGGAAAGAGGGCAATCTTTTTATCAAGAAAGCAATCCCACTTACAGGTCTGATGGAGTTTGTGTCCAAGGGCGCTCTGGGCTCACAGCAGAAGCATGGAGGTACTCAAAGCTCTCTGCTCTTTCCAAGTCTTCAGGACTACCAAGCCCAGAGTCACTACTTCGATTAAGGTTTGGCTACAAGAGTTTCAAGAAGAAGACATTCATGTTCTCGTGGCTCGCAGACTAATTAATTAACAAGGGCATCATAGTGTCATCAAATGTAAAACTAGCAAGAATGAGATAAAAACAATAAATTACAACTAATAATTACATTATCAAATATAAAAATTAAAATTTAGTACTGTACAGATGTTGAAAAGCTCTGATCCAATGGAAGTGAGAAGCAAGTAATTACTGGATACTGCGAGGACCTGCCATCAAATTATAGTTATTATATCAAAATTATCAGATTTCCCATCGGATTCAAATAGCACACAAATACAGTGGAATCTGCCTAATACGAAGACCTGTAATTCGAATATTCATCTATTTCAAACTATGATCTCTGTCCCTTGATCTCGCACATTTGTCTTTCTTCTGCCTATTGTTCATTGGAAGACAATTGTTTTCCTATTATTCCTAATTAGAAGTTCCTTTAATTCGAATGATTTTTACGGTCCCTTGACACTTGGAACTGAGCGGATTCCACTGTATAATAAGCATTTTGAAACGAATGGCAATCTTTCACAAAACAACAGACATTGTTCAAGCTGGTTGCTTACCATAGATGCGTAATGACCTGATCTCCGTTGTTTTCGGAGGACCGCTGCTTCGCCAGGATTATTGAACCTGAACTTGAGGTAATGACCAAACTGTACAACATCGCTCTGTTTCAATTGCACAGTGTCTCCAACAGCCAGAATACGATTGTTAACATAGCACAGCTTCGAAAGGGACTTAATCGTCACATGATGGTCAGCCACAAATGTGAAGCAATGTTCCTCATCGATTCCCGAACCTTCCAACGCTGCAATAAAAAAACACTGAACTTGAACAAGGACTTAACTATGTGAAAATAAAGAATTCAAACAAAGCACGGAAAATTATTATTAAAACTAATTTTCCAGATCAATTACAGTCAAACCTGTATTAGCGTCAGTCGAGCACCTCTATAGAGCAGCCACCAAAAATGACACTTTCTATACAAATCAACCTGGATAGAAAGGCGACCTGTCTATAAAGGTCATTTCCCTCGATCAGGTGTTAATGGTGGCCAATATAGACAGGTTTCACTGTATCACAAGAAAATATTCAATTCTAGCAATGGCGTTACAAGTGAAGCAGAACTACAAAGTTGCTTTCTGCTTAGATGGAATTTCTATTGTGCCACAACGTCTAATATTCTCATGACAGATTGCAAGACAAAGTGATATCCAATGGGCAGTGAATGTAGGCTCACATTACAAACGAGTTTCAAAGGTTCACATCATTTCACACCTTGTTACGTTACAGTCTGTAAAGTGATTCATCCAACATTTAATCAATAAATACGGAAAGTTGCAAGAGTATTAAAAGTCAAGAAGCACATACCAATCGCCTGATCCTCTGTCAATGCAGCACTACCAATTGTCGTCTTCCCTTCCTGTAATATAAAAGCAACGAAAATAATAATCGCAAGGATCACATACAGATATCTGTGATAACAGTGGAAATATTTTAAAGCACATAGGTTAATGTACAACTTGCTTTCGGTCTATAACAGGCTCATGTTGAGTTTGTCGTACCTCCAAGTGATATAGAATGACATCAGTGCTAAGTGGATCGCCATCAAGGCAAACCAAATGCGGCTTCTGTGACGAGAGGAACGTTTGACTTCCACACTTTCGCAAGCTCAAGCAGCGCTCCTACGAAGAAATAAAACCACAGATAAGAAAGAAAAGCAGTGAAAGTCAAGACGAGAAGCACTAAGCAACTATGAAGCATAGGATAAGTTCTGACTGTCATGGAACATTTTAATTTACCTCAAATATTTGCTGTGTTTCTTTCCATTTGTGCATCCACGTTTTAGTAAGCTCATCGGCTTTCTGTTGACTTTCCAGGAGTTTGGCAGCCATCTTTTCATCAATGTAGGTCATCGATGTTTCACCCTGCCGCAAAAAGATGCAAATGTAATGTAATTACCCAACACAAATAAAACCACTGTCGCAAACAGGTCATGTACAGTCAAACCTCTACTAGCGTCCACCTCTATAGGTTAGCCACCTGTGTATAAAGGCTACTCTTCATAACCCCAAATTGACACTTCATATAGAAATCAACCTGCAAGGCCACCTGTCTATAAAGGTCATTTTCCTTAGTTCCTGAAGGTGACCATTATAGACAGGTTTCACGGTAGCAGCTCCACAAAATGAAATGAAATTATGAAAACACATTCTATCATAGTTGTACATACCGGCTGTTGGCTTCCATTCATTTGATCTCGCAGTCGATGGATCTCAGCTCTCAGTTCTCGAATAATCTTGACATTCGGATCCTGAAACAGTCACATTGATATTCGTATAAGTCTCACTGATTATTTTTCCTGCTCTCATAACCGGAAAATTAATATCGTTCTCCACAGACAGGTCAAATAAATCTGAAAGAACAGTCTCCTTTACTGACCTCGTTTACAACTGGTTTGTTGACAATCTTCCGTGCACGGCTTGCATATCGTAGTGTGCTCAATGTTTCTCCATAATTTATATCAGCAGGAGAAACAGCTTTAAGAAATCACAAAAGCATTGATCAAACTAATATCTATCAGACTATAGTCCAATCCGCTTAATAAATCCACCGCGGGACTGTCCCATTTTGGTTTCATATAGCAGCTGGTCTTATTAAACAAAGTGTTACCGCTAAGAGAAAGCATGCTGGAGAAATTTAGGAACATAAACATTTGGTTTTATAAAGTGGCTGCTTTTATTAAAAGGCACCCACTGATCACATATCGGCACAACGCTTGACTATGTTGTAAAATTCCACCGCTGATTATGCTTTAATACAATTCTATAAGGAGTACTAGAGATGGGACCATTGCTGTTTTTAGAAGTGCTGGGCCGATGGTGGTTCCTGAACAATCGATAAGTAATCGATGCATGGGGCCTAATACAGAGGCCTTTGTTCCTCACCCTTTTGTTGTAGTTCACCTTTGTAAAGTCATGGTAATTATCTTCTGGTTCGGTGACTTCTTTGTTTTATGCTCTTTTGTCTGGCTTTTTAGTGAGCAAGCAGACAATTGTAAACTGCATAATGGTGTCTAGCCGTTCGAAAGGCCTCAATAGATACTAATGGAATGCTGGTTGAACAGAACAATCGATTAATCCATGCCCCAGACGCAACTCTATTTCTCGATTTTTCAAAAATCAATTTATCACGTTCAAACACTATTGTTAATTGAATTACGTCTTTCTAATGAATAAGTACTTGAGTTGTGCCTCCATCGAAGAATCATGAAGCTAAGTTCATTTCACAATAGAGTTCAGCAAATGTAGAAGATTATACTGTAAATAAAGATGGACATTGCTGGTCATTTCCAGTGAAAATAGTTTCTGTGAAAATGTCCCCTCATCATACTACTGTCTGCATCACCAAGATGGTAGAAAGTCACTATGAAGTAGAGCTGGGTCCGATACATAGATTAATCAATTGCTTTTTGGCAATCGATTGTCCTGTTCAACCATCCTTTCATAGATAATACAAAACACGTGCTTCTATTGATGCCTTTCAAAGGACTAGACACCATTATTCAGTTTACAACTACAATCTCGCTCAATAAAGAGCAGACAAAAGTGCATAAAACAAAGAGATCACCGAACCAGAAGATAATTACCATGACTTTACAAAGGCAAACTATGATGGTATAGGACAAGGAACAAAGGCCTCTGTATGATCCGATGCATCCATAGTTTATCGATTGTTTGAATCGATTAATCGATAGTGTAAAATATCACAATCGACCCAGCTCTACTATGAAAAACAACATAATTGGCCATTTTTCCATGATTGAACATGCGAAGTCAACCAATGTCAAGTACAGTGCCAGCACATGGCTTGTTTTGCGCAACCGCTCCCCAAAAGTGATACAAAGAATACAATACCAATGCATGCACATGTAATCAAAGTCATACTCAATAAATCATCGCAAAAATTCTTGGTTGCAAAAAGTAAATAAAAAACCATCAATCAAATATTGCAAATAGCTACCACGCAAAAACATGATTAATTAATTGATAATAGATTAGAGGTGGGTCGGTTAATCGGTTAACCGGTTAACCGTTTGTTGAATCAACAACCGGTTGTAGTTATTGCAAAACAATTAACCGCTTTGTTTTTCATTTGAATAAACGGAGATTGCTTTTCTTGAATTTGGCTTCATAGCAGCAAACAAACTCTGGTCTCCGATTGAGTAGTGGAAATAAGTGAATAATACACAAATAAAGAGTCTGCTTTTGCAGGAGTAGGAGTTTGACACTGGTCTGTGACGTCTGTGCATCTGATTCAAACTTATTCCTGTTTCCGAGCTGATTGTTTCAAAACAGATGGTTTATTTTCAAAATGAGACATTTTGTCTAGACGTCGAGAATTCGAGATGATGAATTTTAAATTACGAATTCTTATTGCATAGTCACCGGGTGCAAGCTAACCATTAGCTCTGTGACAACCATCAGCTTCGTGAATCGTAATTGTTATCAAAACAGAGCCACCAGACTCCTTTCTCTTCGTGCATCACCACTGAACACAGCGCAAAGAGCACGTGCGTTCTCCATTTCACGCAACGCCACACACACATGAATTTGCCATCAAAAGATAATGGGCTGACCTTTACACCTAGAACAATAGCTAGTTCGAATGACTTGAGGTGTTGAATTTCAAAAGCCGAAAAACAAACAGCCGCGTGAGGCGTGATACAGACAGCAGGCCTTTCCTCAAGATTTATTTGAAACTTAGAAATTTCAGGAGCAACAAAAACGGGAGCATTTTTCGAAATGTTTGTTCTAGTATCCGAAACAATACACATTATGTTGAAATGCACTGAGCAATAGTTCTTTGTTTTTGTTTTCTTTTGTTCTTCAGCGCTATCGGTTAACCGGTTGTTAACCGGTTGTTAGAAACGATTAACCGGTTGTGAAAATTTCACCACCGTCTCACCTCTATAATAGATATGAATGACGATGGTGGTGAAATAGAAATGTCAATGCATGAATCAACAACAAGTAAACAACAAACAGTGTAACATAGTAATTTTCCAGCCTCACTTGCTATCATAATGGTCTTTGAATTTCCACCCAAGCTGTCCTTCAAAAGCCATGTGAGTGAAGAATCACGATAAGGAACAAAAATTTGTTTCAAGCTACCAGACTTCCTCCCTTCAAATTTCTTCCCATCAGTATTTGATCTCTCAGCTACAAATCAAAACAATACCCATGATCTAGCATCATACAGCTGATGGACTAGAATATTTGAGGAGAAAAATCATCATTTCCATAGAGACATTAGAAAAAGAATTTATACAACAAATGTTGAAGATCTATATTTATGACTAAGAGGGTCTAAGAGAAATAATCTTGGATGGAATGAATTCTGATTCTAATTGGGGTGGTATGAGAGACGAAAAACCAACTCGTCAAAGCTTACTTAATGTCATGCTACCTGAAACAAAGTCCGAACATAACATCCAGTAATGCAGTATTGTGCAAACAAAAATGCACGTTTAATGACTCGGACAGTTGCTTTATTCTGTCTGCAAAGCACATTAGAGCTAGAGAAACACTCTATAAGTGGTGAGGTATTACGGCGTGTGAATTCTGTGAAAATTGGGTCTGTAAAAGAAGACCTTCTGTACTGACGTTGTTTTAGATTTCAGACTGTGTTCTTCCAGCCTCTGGGTGAAAATATTCCTCTGCAAACCTCATTTTCTTAGCGATATCTAAATGGATCATCTGAAAATTAAACTTGGTGGTAACAGCACTTCAATACAGCAAAATCTAAACGTACCTAAGACAGAGATCACTAAGCCCAACGTGACAAGTGATTTGTTGATGTTTCCACCCTCTTTAAGACGCAGGCCGATAGCACCCGATGCAGAAGCTCTTTCACTGCATTGAAAATACAAAAGTACAATAGTCAAGTACACACTCAGTCTTGATGATAGATCCAACCCCTACAAGGAGCTGACAACAAAAAATGCTACATGTAGACAATGCCAGACTAGAATAATCATATGTACGACAAACGACTTCAATGGTACACATCTTTGCATTGTGCAATACACTACTTTGTAATCAGCTAGCCTCGTTTACTCAACCTCTTTTCAATGTACAGTTTCATATCTTATTCCCTTGCAAATTAATGTTATCCAATATTATAATCATTCCTAAATGACGTCTCACAACCGAAGACACAGCTGCTCTTGCTGTCCGTTGCATTACTCTTCAAGTTCTATATAGAACACATTCCGATCTATGCAGATCACACACAAACATTACGGTCACGGCGAATCAGATCATAACATTCTTCTTAACTCAACAGTGGAGATCGCATGTACTGTCTACAAAAGTAATAATTTTTACCTTTGGACATGGACCAATCATAGTACGATTTTGATTTGAAGGTTTAATGATACATTACTACACGGTAAAAAGGTTTGAAGTAATGATAATCAATACCTTCCTGCAAGGTCAACCAAGTTGATATGGCTTATTGTTTCGCTTGGCATGCCGTCACATATTTTTGCCTAGAAGTAAACAAGTAGTAAACAAGTAACTACCAGTGTGAGCAACAATAGCAAATCAAACTTACACATTTTATGGGATGCTGTTTGATTCTTCGATTTGCTATCATTACGAAACAATTTATATTTGCAACAATGCTTTCCAGTGCACACACACGTGTGCAAATGTCGTCAATGGACTAAAAAATTATATCAAAAATGAACAGAAAACACAGAGCCTAGAAAGTAGAATCATAAAGCAGATAATACTTGCGCAGAGATTACTTGGTTGACTGAGAGTAAACAGAAATCAAAAGAAGCGACAAAATCACAAAGAGAAGTTTTGTAGAGGAATTTACAACAGCAACAGACAAAGAATACAGGGTGCAGTGCGATGTTTAATATCTTTGTCAGTTATTATTCGTGCAAAGAAAAGTTGGATCTTAAAAAGCCAAGTCTTTCATTGCACACTTCACTCCTCCTGGGACATTTAATGTGAGGATTACACTAGAACCACCAACCTGAATCAATTTGATTTTCAAAATGGCATGTGAACGGCTGCTTGTATCATTCATTAATGTTGATGCCGTCACTCTGCAAAATAATCATCAACAAATATTACAAACATCAGTTTAGTATCTCGTTATCTGATTGACTGAGTGACATGATTAAAAAATAAAACAACACCCATATAGCTGTCGTCATTTCACAGCTGATAACTTTTCAAACGTCCTTTGAGATCGAAATGAAAGTTGTACAAAGCTGTCGACTCGAAACACGCCTAGTTGTGTGGTGACTCTTGATAAAACAGGACGCCAGAGACGGGACATCTGTACTCATTACTCCACAACAATATTCTTGATGATAAACAATTTTAACTTGATGTCAATAAGAACAACAATAAGACTTACACAGTTTAGTCTACACATAGACTAGGAGTTGTTGAATACCTGAGTGAATTTCCTAGTTCCATGAGTGTCTCAATTGACTTGTAATTTGAAAATGGATGAATTGTAAGATCTGAGATGAAAAAAAGATCTCGTAAATAAAATCTATCGTACAATCGCATCAATAGAATAGCCATTCTTGATACAAAATCGTCACTGGTAACTATAGTGTATTCTGACAGTGTAATCTCGATAATATCACCATGGTTACTACAAGGACCCGCTTAACATCACTTTACTCTGGGAATGAAGCTCTGTCAGGATCCACTCTTTCAACCCGCTTAATATCACAACTGTAGATAGGTAAGGGAAAATAGTGCACTTCTTCCCGTCTATTCAATTCCCTATTTCTATGGTAAATGGATAACACAATGATTCTTTCCACTCTAAACTGCGTGTTTATCTGTCTACCTGTCTGTATGTCTGTCATAAACAGCAGCACAAATAAACAGTATCCATAATGTAGGAACAATTTTATTACAAAACATTGCTTGGTCTAATGTAATCAGTCAACAAGTCTTCACCTTGCACAAAAGGGCCATCTTTTGGATGTTCGCGGATCCTCAAGAATGAAGCATCGCCAGCTGTCAGTCGATGGCTGCTTCTCGTTTTCAGTAAATCCCTCACTTGCTCGTTGTAAATTTCCATATAACTGACAACAAGAACAATAAGAGAATTGTTAAATTAAAATTTTAATCCGCTTCATGAAATACTATTTTGTAAAATAAAGATAGAGAAATAAAGCCAAATACACAGATGTAGCAACATTTTGTCATTGTGAAGAGATCACCACAAATTAAACCATCACTTGCTGAAACCAGTGAATGTAACCTAAAATGGTTTTCTCCAAGAACCACTGCATATTAGTTTAGTTTTTACTGGAGGTGCCGAAACTAAAAGAGGGCATGCTTTGCACTGTGCTTCAAAGTCTGTGGCTTGTCAACAAGATTTCTTGTCAATGAATCACACGCAATCAAATTGTTTCTTTTGTGTTGCAAAGGCAATGATCAGTTGCGAATGGTGAAAAAGGGTCTGTTCCAATTATGTTGCAGTACTTTAAATTGTCCTGCTATCGACGTGTATACACGTTTTCGAAACAAGTCAAAAGTAGCAACATAGAACCAATCAGATAGTTAGTCCCTGGCAATCGACCAATCAGCAATCGATAAAGCAACTTCCAGTCTTCATTTAACTAGTTTTATGAGTAGGACAAGGGTTAAATTACCCGTCATTGCATAGACTCTACTGCCTGTCTACAAAATATTTAAATGATTTCACACACAGACAAGCTTCAACATTGACCATTGATTTAACTTTAAGTAAAGTACAGCATGAATTAAATCACATTGGTTTATGAATTGTTGTAAACACAACTGACCTTGCTTCTAATCGATATGACATGACATCTTCTTGGTTCAATTTTGAGAATAGAGCCTGTTACAAAGAAGCATAAAATTAATCAGAAATAACATAAACAACTCATAAACATTAAATTCAACAACTCTAACGCAACACACAATAAAATTTCAAGATATATTAAAGGTCTACTTGGCAAATTAAACAAATGGAATTCTGATTTCTATGGTAAACATACGTACAGTGCCACTTTCAAGTGATGTTCGCGTTGGCTGAAAATATAATATCATTCTCTCTAAACTCTAATTAATATATTTGCATTTTTCATGTTTAAATGTTCTCAATGATAAAATGCATTTCTCTTGCCATCATACAACAGAATTTTGCCAGCATTCATGCAACACGTAAGTTCCAATTTGTTGAATCGCTTTACGTAAATATGTTGTAGATTTGACTACACAATTGAAATAAATTTTTATTAATTAGAATAAAATAAAAGTTATGAAAGTGAGGAGAACATAACAATATGTTCTAACATTATTAATAACATTGTTTAAAAGTCACCTCACAAATCCTTGGAATGAGACCTGGTTCGTCATCTGATCCAGTCATTGTATACGTTTTGCCAGCGCCAGTCTGACCATACGCAAACACACACGCATTGTAGCCCAGCAATGCATTCTCAACCACTTCAGATCCCAAATCTTTATACAACTAGAAGAAAATTGGTAACGACATTGTACTGTTACTAATTATCATTAATCACGACAAAACAGTCCAAGACAACAACAATAAAACAACATCTCACTTTTGATTGTGTTGCGTACTCTGACGAAATTTCGTCTGTTGACCAGTAGCAGTGGTCAAAACCAAAGTACTTCTCGGCGCTCATGTCTCCGACTTCTGACCCATAACTGGCAGCACTTGCTCTCGATCGCTACAGGAGTCAGCAACAAAACCAAAAGATCAGGAACACAGACCTACATATATAGCATTTCTCATACCATCAATAAGACAGCATAAATTTATCGTTAATCTGCTATTAAAACAAAGGCAATCACCTAGCTATAGATAGCACCCGCCAAACGCAACAGAGCATGCTCCTGAGCTGTAACTAAAGTTAGCATATTAAATGCTTGCATGTAAAACATTTTGCATTTGTAAGTGGAGAGCAGTGTAATTGAATCTTTTGATAGAATAATTATATTACGTAGAACAATTTTACTGTACAACACCTTTTATTGTTCATTTCTATCACAGATCAAATTGTTAATAATTTCAGCTGTGAGCGCACTTTTACTTTGTCTGTTTTCATCACTTATGTTTCAATTATTTGTAAGTAATTTATATAATCATTACTAATTGTTTTCAAAGATTGACTGGTCGACACGTACAATAACTGTCCTAGACGAATGCAGCCAAACAGGAATTTGTTTGCCTTGCTTCCTTTATTACACACATCTAGTTGGAACAGCTCAGTGTCACAGAGATGTTCAGGGTAATCTCAACAACACATGATTTATCTAATTTTGTATAGTGGGAGATCCCTGAAAAAAAATTAGTTCCATATTTTGAGGTAACATTTTGTGCAAAACTTTAAAGGGTTTTCCGTGCTTGTCAAGGCATGCTGTTGCCATGGATACGTAACAACCAAAGGCCAACACGTGGACAATTGGAGATTGAGCTGGTCCTTTGGGAATGTGGTTTTGCGTCCTTGGCAGTTGAGTGTTTGTCTTGCACTTCAATCGTCGCTTCATCGATTGACCCTTGCCTTACATAATCCTATTGTTTGAACCAGCAACGCTTAGAACAACAGAATTTAATAACCGTGAAGCCAAACCTTTGGGTTGTACAATGTTGTGGTGTTATTGTCCATACGGAGAATTAACTTCGCGTTGGAATCCATCTCTCTGTAAACAATCAAATAAATTCATAAACAACAGAATTTTAAGGCCTAATACAGGAAAAGTCACGTACTTAAAAAAAACAAATCTCAACTCCAACATATCAATTTTTATTCAATTGAAAATTAAATCTGAGGGCATTGTAATCGCCAATATGATAACACAACCATGTGCTCGCTCGTCGCATAAAAATAAATTAATTTAATTTAAAACTGGATAACTGTATTATTCGTAGCTTACAGATGTATGGGAGTTTGAGACGCTCCGTTTATGTTAAATTGAAGAGGTAGAGAGGAAGCGAGAGAGTGTACGTTTGTAATAATAACAATGTCACTGAAGCGACTAACCTTTTACTGAGTGGCCGTGAGCGAACGGCAACTTTGACGCTCGCCATTGCTCTGTATTATCGACGAGAAAAACAGCCTTCGTGCCTTGTTCTTGTGGGGAATAAATTCCTTGGCGCAAAAGTGATCCTTCCAAGTAAATGCGGACGCTGTGAATAGGTTTGTGTCTTACAAAATTGTTCCGGATGCTTGAGCTTCGGCAGACTAGGCCTAAAACGGCGCCACGGTGTTCAACCGCTCAACGTGTACAGCTGGTTGGAAAATCCAACTTTGCTTCGACGAGACGAACTCAGACAGTGCAGTCATTTCATAAACAAGACCAGTCCAGTTGATTCAGGGTGAGGAACTCACGGCACAAGCCCATCAGACGAACAGGACGAAGTCAGGACATTACTCCATCCGTTGTGGTTTGAAGTTTAATTGTTCCAAGAGTGAAATCTCTCTGGCTGACTAACAATATAATGGACGGTTAACTCCCTCACAAACGACCAACTTTGAAGCAGCGTTTTGCTGATTTGGTAGAGAATGCAACAGGTAATGAAGGTGTTAATTGCCGCACAGTTTCACAACGATTGTTCTGTCGTTCAACAGTTGAGATGTCACATCACCACCTGCTGTGCTTTCGACAACAAATGCACGGAACGCGGTCTGCATGCAGTGTCTTTCAATAGGTTTAGTTTCAAAATAAGAGCCAAAGCGATAGACATAGCAATAAATTAATGATTTATTAGAAAAAGACGTTTGCAGTCATGGATAGTTAAAAGGGCGTGAGTTTACAGAGAAGCGGGAACTCCGAACCTTCGCCAGAAATATTTATCACAACCACGTGCAACGAAGAAGGCGTGGACAAATCACGTGTTATTAGACAGAACTCTTTCGCTTCGTTCTTCGGACATTCATTTTGAAGACAACACAGCAAGACCTATATCCCTCTTTCCTGCCACGAGAATGCTGTTGACTGACTCAATTATTGTTAGCCTTGACCCAGTCTTGACCTTGATATTCAAATGACCTAGAACCATACCAACTAGAGAACACGGAACAATAACACCACGCGATCCTTTCCGTTTTAAATGGCTCTGCTTCACTCTCCGCTCCAAAAAGGAGGACCAAGTAAAGAAAACAGGTTAAACTCATCTGCTCAAGATGAGCGTAGCCGCGAAGACTCAGACAAAATCGACTGCGAGGGACGCCATCTGAAATTCTGATTCAAATA
>OFHS01000242.1:34564-49997 GCA_900245855.1 Calvadosia cruxmelitensis
CAAATATGAACAAAGGGTGGGGCAAGAAGGGGCTCTTGCCCCCTATATCGGAGTTTCAGCTAATGTCGGGTAAACAATACCTTCGTCAGGAGATATCAGGAGAATAGTACATAATTATAAATAAATAACTATAATNTTATAAATTAAATTTCTTTTAGACGTATCTACTACTGATGGTGCTTCCTAACTTAACATTGTTCTTTTTAGTCCATTTAACTTTGTTACACATTAATCATTTTGCAAAGCTCACATCACACTGCGGCCTCTTCAAAATGCATAAGAACGTAACATGCAGGTAAATTCTAAAATACTTTCTAATTTAGACCTTTCTCATTCTGCGAAGCCAGATCAGCAACCAGTGATGTATATCTGCTCCATGAAAAAAGCTTGTATTAGCTTACAGTATTTGGATATTCAAATTAAATGATGATGATGACGTCATTAGTCCAGTCTGCAATCTCTGGCTCTGACGCGGAGAATACTTCGAATTTGAACATGAGTGGCATAACTGCACTGATATTGCAATTCTATACCGATGCCACAATGCTCAGATATTATTGGCACTTTGTAGATTGGACCAAGGATGAATTAGAGAATTGGACCACACGGATCACGAGGAACGAAGGCAGAAAAGCCGTGGCATCACGACCAGCAGACAACGAAATTGGCCAAGGGAGGGAGACTTAACCATGATTCAACAAAGCGAGCCTGATTTCTCAAAATATCGATTTGTAAACTGCGATTTCATAAAAAGCGGCACAACTTCGAAGTAAGCAACTAAATACATCTGTAATTATCGCATACTGAAGCACGATCATGCAAATTTACATCGAAATGCCACTAGCCAAATACCCCCTTTGCTTGGTAAGTTTTTCATTCTGATTGGTGCACCGCAAGTTATTGAACAGAATGTAATGATGTGATTGGTCGAAGGGAAGATGTCCATGTCATCTGCAACGATTGGTGTATAACACGATTCGTCTGTTGTAGCGTCCGCACATGAAGATAAGATGGGAACGGTGTACGCAAAATAAAACTATTTCACAAGACCAAGGCTTTTTGCTTCTGTCTCGTATATCAGCAGTCTCCACATTTTAACGACAAATACTTCAGCCTCGTCATCCAGAACCTACAAACCAAAGATTGATAAAATCAACCAGCTGAAATGTCGAATAAAATTGAAACATAATGTCCAAAATCAAATTTCCATCATGCGAAGATGAAGACAACACCTGTTGATAACAGCCAATTAAGAAAAGAAATACAGTCAAAACAAGCAAACAACCAAAGAGAGAAATGAAACATGGTCTTGCAATACAGGTGGTTGCTTAACACAGGTAAATTGTATTGTTTGTCTGAGGCAATGTGAGACTAATTTAAGGTGGTCTCTAAAGACAGGTAACCTCTTAAGACATGTAGTCTATTAATTTCTTAAAACAGGCAAATAATTGTACGTGTAGGTTGCAGTCTTTCTATAACACACAATAGAATTGAGTGGTTTCCAAAGATAGAAATGGTTCTTATGGTAGCATCAATTTAATCTTACTTCACTGTATGTGAATGGTCACCTTAGGGACCAGAGAAAAATGACCTACATAGACATGTTGCCGTTCTGTCTGGGTCGATTTCTATAGAAAGTGTCATTCTGGGGTTGTGAAGAGTAACCTTTATACACAGGTGGTTGCTCTACAGAGGTGGCCGCTAAAACAGGTTTGGCTGTATTCACTTTAAAGAGTTACTTTTCTTTAACTTGCACAAAATTCGGCATTCTATTGAAGCACTTCTACAACTCACTAGATTGGGCTGGGAGTGGGATGTGAAACAAATTTGTTGGATGGACAAACTATATAATTTTTGTTACATTACAAAGGAGATAGCATACCATGGAGACATCTTCTAGAATGTTCTTAGGAACACATTTTGTGAGAACCTGAAATCACAACAAGAAGAAACAATGTGTGAAAACTCTACAAAAACAAAATAACAGTAAAATTAAGTACAGTTCATTCTACTATCGTGGAACCAGCAACGTATCTGTGAAATATATGTTATGGAATGAGAAAGTCTCTGTCTTCATCTCTACTCTTTTTAATCGTTCCGTTCGGCAATGAACGACTCTACCAAACCTGCGATTATCAAGAAGAGACTGAAACATCACTTCCTTGAACGGAAGTAGATATATTTTTTGTACATTCTCATGCTGTATTTTTATCTTTATCCGTATGGTGTAAGTGCAGGTTAATTCTGCCTTCCATGTGTGAATTCCTTATTTGAAATGTGTTCAAATATAGACACATACTCTTCTACACTAGGCATGGCAATTCTTTGAATTTATTGTCCATAAACTAATAATCGATTACTAGTTGACTGAGCTATCCGATTAATCGATACAAGAAATTTCAGTCAATTAGGGACTCTACCGATCAATTATGACTCTTTTTCCCTTGTTTAAGCAACCTCCTATTTAATTTCATGTGAAATTATGTCCAACTTTATGAAGAACTGTTACTTTGCTTGTCATTGTCATTTTCATATTCAGAATTAATTTTAGAATACAGTCAGTAGAGATATTGATGAGAATTACAAGGTGCAACCTGTCAAAATGATCACAGGATGTTCTGTGATGTCAAGGACAATGCCATCTGGACCGGAATCACTGGTATCGTTACCATGCACATGATTCCGAGAACTGCTCAACGGTCACTGTGGTACAATGACCCTCTTAGAAAGGAAGCGGAGTTGTACGGGAACGAGGCAAGTCTCAACCATTGCTGCACTGCTACGAGGTACAATGGAATCATTTTAACTTTGCCTAAATAACATTTAGCTAAGTAAAACACAAATTTATAGGTACTAAAAACTAAGACGATTAAGCAAACCGTCAACACACATACCTTACTACAGACAAATTCAACAAGCGTTTCTTCTTCTTCGCCAATGTACTGGAAAATCTTTTTATTTATCCAGGGCTTGATCCGGCGATCAACGAGGCTCTGCCAAAACAAAACAAGGATAGTAGACCATTGCACCATTCCCAATTACGTCATCGTGTAGTTTGCTATCCAGGCAACTAGCCTCCCTCAGAGTGTGAATGCCCTCTTCGATTGCAAGTCATATTTGATATGAAAGGGAATGGGGGACACAACATTTACCAGGCAAAGGAGCTCTGGAGGTACCGCATCCTCGTCGTGGAGCTGGGGCGGCCGGAGCCCTGTTTTACAGGGTTATGGCGAATTGGACTTCGGGCAACTGAGTCCTCGCGCAAACGGTACCATGGAGCTGGAGGAGTGACCGCGCTTTTCAAGCTCCTGCACCTTCCCGAAGGTTTGGGCAACCCCAAACCTGAGGCTGAGGGCTACAACAACAACAACCAGGCAAAGGTGTCTTCTTCGCTTATAGAAATTGACAATATGAGGTCATTTGGGATCAGTGGTAATATAATTAGCCTTTTTAATATTTTATAGCACAGCCGATGCCAGTTTATCATATTCTGGTTATAGACGTTCATATCATCAGATAAAGTCATTGTTTCCTGCTTTGTCTGTCTTCTTGTAATTGGCGCTTCTACAACTCACTACATTCAACTGGAAGTGGGATGTGCAACAAATTTGCTTGGACAGATAAAATATACTTAAGCAATGCAGCTAGCCTATACCTGATCGACCATGTCCCATTTTAGCTCGTAGGCAAACAACTCATCTTTGCCAGTTGGAATCTTCTCAATGAGTTCACGTATAATTTTCTTCTTGTCTTCGGCATTGGCCTGCGCTTCAGCCGAGCCATCATCTACCTGTTGCTGTTGGGCGACATCTTCCTCGTCTAACCGTGTTAGCTTTCGCTTAGGAGCAACTTCGTTCTTTGATTCGTCATCGTTGGCATTGAATACCGACTCCAGTTTTTTGCTATTGCTTTGCTGTGACTATGGATAATCAACAGAGGAAATTCGTCACTTGCTTTGCTGTAACTGTGCATATCCAACAGAGGAGAGTAGTTACTACAGTCAATGTCAATTAACATCCATCGGAGGGGCAGACATATGTGGGATATTAAGCGAGTTGGAACAATAAGTGAGGTTAGTTAGCAAAGGCAGTACAATCAAGCCTGTATTAACGGCCACCTCTATAAAGCAGCCACCTGTGTATAACGGCCACTCTTCATAACCCCAAAATGACGCTTCGATAGAAATCAACCTTGATAGAAAGGCCACTTGTCTACAAAGGTCATTTTCCTCAGGTCCAAAAGGTCACCACTATAGAAAGGTTTCACTGCATTGGTAACTGTCAGGTCTCCCTGTGTTTCCAATTGTAGACCAGGTGCTTGCTCTGCTAGCGCTCCTTTGACTTCACAGGTTCTTAGTTCTTGCTTAATTACTAACTACTTTTTCTCTCAACCCGATTTAATCTTTAACTTAAAAGTTGCTTGCAACAAGTAGGAGCCAATGGCTGTGGCTCTAGTGGATCAAGCACTCGACTTCATTTGCTGGTAAAAAAGAGCTCGGGAGCATAAGTGTAAGCTGCAGTTTTCGATGCGAAGAAAGTTTGAAGTTGAATGCACAGACTCTACTGTTCAGGCAAGAAACAATTGTAGGGTCTGCATGCAGGCTATGTCACTGCATGGTACAAAGCATAAGTCTCAGTGATGTATGATCAACTTTAAACAGTATGCCAAAGAGGCAAACAACGATAGAGCAGTTTTTTTTGCACCTTCTATAACTAGAGATACTAGACAACAGAGGAAAAAACGCAACATTTACAAAATTGGGTAGGAATGTCTAACAAAATCAACTCAATTTGGCACTGCATAACATAATTACGGGATAATAACAAGAAACAAAGGATGTCTGGTAACCCTATCCACAACATAAGTTTGGTTTGATCTTGATGCTTTTTCATGTATCAGATGCTTTGTTATCTGGTTTTTGTGATACTGGCGTATGATTACAAGTGCAACGCTTCCATGAAGTACGTAAGGATACAATGGCATATCTTTACATACTAACCAGTTGATTGACTTTCATTCCGAATCCAAATGTCGTTTTCTTTCCTCCTGCATCATTGTGTGATGGCGAGGTATCGTCGTCGCTCTCCAGATCTCTCTTCAGGGACATTGGAGCAACATCATGCTGTGGTACGGCCGCTGGGGAGCTCCTGGCTGAATCAAACGATGCCATGCTGTCTGTGTTCTGATTCATAGGAGACGATGACGTCACAGCAATCGTCGTGGGAACAGCAGGGGATGGTGAATATGTCTCCTCCTGTGCAAGCAAATAAGTAAACAAAAATTGAAATTGAATAAAAAACCTTTGTAGGGAATACCAACCAACTATGTAAGCTACACCTATGTTGCAATCACATTGATGTGCTGATGCATTGAGTATCGTACCTTCACATTGGCAAATGTTGGCACCAGAGCAGCCTGGAACTTAGCGACAGGCGGAGGACTGTTCTCCTTTTTAAGAAAATCATTTGTTGGACGTGCGACAGGAAGGGGTATATTGGGCGTCTAAAATGGAATGAAACCATGTTAAAGATCATTAGTAGCAAGAGAGTACAGTGAAACCTCATTAATATCACTATGGTTTTCCAGTCAAGAATTGTGATAATAAGCGGGTCGTGATATTAAGCGGGTTAAAATAGTTGATTCAGACAGAGCTTGGTTCTCAAACTGAAGTGATATTAAGCGGGTTGTGATATTAACCGAGGTGATATTAACGGGGTTACACTGTACCAGAAAAAGCAACATCAACATAGTCTATCTCTAACATGCTACAACATCAGACTCTATAACCAGGACCAGGCAATACTTCTGCAGGGTAATATATTAGAGATATAAAATGCATCTGATGCAGCTTTGATTAAACATGACGAATTAGTAATAAAGCTGCTAAATTGGCACAATTGAGAACATCTGTACAGCCAACTCCGCAAATAACGGTTCCGCCATTACCGGAATTTCGTCAATAGTGGTGAATTTTTGAAGTCCCAATGATTGTTACGGTCTGCTTTTGCTAAATTATCCGCCAATACCGGTGTCGCCAATAACGGGTTTTCGTCTATTTCGGTTTTTCATTCTGGCCCCAGACGACAACTAATTCGCAATTATCGGTTTTTGAGCTCCTACAAATCAGTTTGCATTATATTGATTCAGCTTGGAGGTCATGAACGTTTATTGTGTCATCTCCTTGCACATGGACAGTCATGCTTCCACTGCAGAAAGCAGCAGAATGAAGCTGATGGCATTACAGGGCGATATTGAGTCCGTGGCTCATTCATCTTTCCGACAGACAACCATTACGTAGTATATCAATCGTAACTAACAATTGCGCTATAATTATCCGCAATGTGTTACCTGATTTCTGATGTGATATATTACAATAAAACAAAGGATCACGTCATTTTCATTGTTTGTCTATACCGGATTTCGCCATTAACGGTTAAATTTGGACAGTCCCCAGCGCACCGTTATTGGCGGAGTTGACTGTATTAAACCACAGATCTATTTTGTAAGCAACGGCCAACTTTTTGAGAGAGAGTGTGTATTACCATATCATGTAGCCTTTCTTGTACAATTATGCACAAAGGCATTTTGCTACATCTTTGATAACAAAATACCTTATTCTCTTGGTCAATCAATGGCTTTTCAGCCTGTTGACGAAGCACCTCTTCAATTTCCTCTGCCTCTCGTTGTCGATCTCGGCCATCTTGTTCTTTCTCAATATCACGATCACGGAAACGTCGAGCAAAGGCACTTCCCCTAAACAATCAAGTCGAAATCGTTAAAAACATGGAGAATATGGGGATTACGACAAAACACTGGGTTTCTGCATTTTACACCAAGCGAACTGGAGTCAGCTCAGTCTACAATTGTTCTTTGTGTTCTAAAGTAAGTAATGTGCAGGATAAGTCGGACATTTTAAACCTTTGCAAAGTGCTATTGTGCAATTTCTTAGAACAGCACACATGGGATTGCAATTTAGTCCCGAAACCTAGTCGTAAGTTTGGAATGGGAAATAAAAAAACATCAACATGTCTACACCCAAGTTTGGTGAAGTGGTTAGGATATTTAATGTTATTTGATTGATTTCCATTTGGTAAAAGTGTACAAGGCTGTGTGAGCTTGGGCAGACTGACTCTGCTACGCAAGGAACTATAATACATGAACAAACTACCGGTATTGGCATTGTCTGCTGTCGTTTTCTCTGAAAATGTTGGTTCACAAACCTGTAATATTTTGGGTCGTCCCTGTCATCATCATAGTCCTCTAGAAATTCAGCTAAATGTTCACGTTCTTCGTCCTGCAAGAAAATATGAGCACTTGATCATGAGAAAAAAATATGGAAATTAAAACAAAGCATTCATCAACTCCAAAGTAGAGTGATGAGCACAAAACAAAGCAAAATGAAATAAGCTTACTTGTATCTATTAGCCGACAAGTGACCACAGTGAAACCTGTCTATAACGGTCACCTTTTGGACCTGAAAAAAAGGACCCATGTAGACAGGTGGCCTTTCTGTCCAGGTTGATTTCTATAGAAAGTGTCATTTTGGGGTTATGAAGAGTGGCTTTTATACACAGGTGGCTGCTGTATAGAGGTGGCCGCTAATACAGGTTTGATTGTAGTACTGTTTTGCACATAGTGGTTTTTTAGGCACAAGACCTTAGTGGACAGAAGACATTGTTAGTTTTATAGTTTATTAGTTAAATCGAAAAACTAGAGAAGAAAAAAGTATCAATAGAATATCTTGTAAAATATTATGGTAATTTCATTCGCACGGCTTGCCTTAAGTTTAGTTACATAATTAGCTGTGTTCTGTTTAGCCTCAAGTCGGTGTGAAATTAAACAATAATTGACAGAACTTTAAAGCATATGAATGTCAGTAAGAAATGTTGAAAAAGAAATATGAGAGATCAAAGAAGCAATAGAGAGAAATTCAAGAGTTGATAGAAATAAATTTGGGATTTATTTAGAAAATAAATGATTGACAATTCAGCTTTGCACCCTTTTGAGTCGTTTGAGAAGTATCCTGTTTGATCAACACATAGGGCTGTAAAATGTTTCTTTATGTACATCTATGCTGCCGCACAGTAATGGAAAACACGATGGATAAAGGTCATACAAAATGTTTGCAAGTAAGCAGAGAAAACACTACATATTTCACGACAGGAGAGTAGCTGCAGGGCAACAAATATGCAAACCATGTGGTACCATAATAGCGGCTGCAACATTTGAAAATCAAGGAACATCTTGCATGTACTCATCCTCTAACAGTACTAGTCATGATTAATGAAGCAACATGATTGGTTAACAATCAATGACCAGAAGACTACTGACGAGAGTTATCAGGATTGCCGAGAAGAATGAAAAATAATTGTGCAAATAAGAACATTCTGTGACAATTTGCACTCTATCTCAACAACTACTGGTGCAGCAATCTCTACGGTGAAGCAATGACAAAATTCAATTTAGAATAATGGCATACCACAAATAAGCCAAAGTGTTGCATCCATCCGGTTGTTTGATGAAAATACCTCACCTGTTCATTCTGTTTCTTTTCGTCTTTCATGTACTGCTTCTCGTAATCCCTTGAACGCTTTCTCTCTCTTGCCTCCCATTCTTTCAATCGCTGCAAAAACACCAAGCATAACCTGATACCAAGCACTTGAGCAATGTCTACTCTACATTAGGGAGCAACAAAATCAAACTAGAGATTCATCAATACAAATAGAAACAAGATATAATGAAACCTGTCTATAGTGGTCACCTTTGGGATCTGGAGAAGTGACCTTTATAAAGTAGACAGGTGACCTTTCAGTCCAGGTTGACTTCTATAAAAGCGTCAATTTAGGGTTATGAAGAGTGGCCTTTATACACAGGTGGTTGTTCTACACAGGTGGCCACGAATACAGGTTTGATTGTACATAACTCAAAACAAATTATAACCAGATAGACACAACTGTTGTGATGTTGTTACCTCAAAGAAAACTTGATCTTTCTCCCTTCGCCTTCTCTCCAGTCTTCTCTTCTCGTAATCATCCTCATCATCTGATCCAGCACGATCCTTTTCACGTTGCCGTTCTTTGTCATCTTCTTTAGGTCGCTTTGACCGATCTAGCACGGGGGTAGATGAGGGCTCACGAGATGTTCTAGCTTTCATCTTACTTTCGTGATCATCATCGCCACGCCGACGATCCTTGTCCCTGCGACGATGCGAGTCCCTGTTGTCATGGTCCTTGTCTCCATGTCTGTCTCTGCCGCGGTCCCTCCTGTCTCTGTCTCTGTCCTTGTCACGGTCTTTCTTGTCTTTATCCTTGTCCTTCTCTTCATTCTGATCAAGAAGAAAAGAAACGAGAAAACGTCAGCCATTGCTAAAAGACATCTTTAACTTGGACACCCTCCAAACCCTCAGACAAGCAACCAACTCATCAACATTCACTAGAACAGCAACATACAAACCTGGTTGGATAAACAGCAGCTATTGGCATACCAGAAAGACTTCAACTCCACAGTACCATACCAGGATCCGATAAAAGTTCTCCTTCCAGGAATCACTTGAATTCCTTGGAAATCTTTGGAATATTTTGCATACGGTACATTATGCTTAAAAACAACATTACATGTGTACTGATATACCCTGATCTATTGGAATGCCAAAATTTGTCTAGCTCTTATATTATTATTATCGAAATTGGTTATCACGGAATAGGTTAATAACAGAGCCATAGTTGAAAAATTTGTATTGAAGTGGGCCCAGTGCGCTTGAAAAACAGTTGATCAAAGAATATCTGCAGCATTCGCAAGCAAAGAAGGTATTTCAGTTTACAAAGCCAATGAAAACAGCTTGTTTTGTACAGAATTGTGTATGGAGAGACTTTGAGAAATTTTCACCGAGATTTCAAGCTGTAGATAAGCATAATTCTTCAAAAAAGCATGAAAATTGGCACAAAAGAGTAAGTCAATATAAAATTGGGAATCACTACAATAAATAGTGTTACTCTGTGAAAACAAGCAACAGTAGAAACAGCAATAACAGAATATGGGAAATGAGCAGGATTTCCTGCACAAATGGATTAAACAGACAAATCAAGATCAACAGTCAATTGACCAAGCTCAGTTGCAATCCATTTTGAGATACAGGGGCACTTGACGTCTGCAAAATGTGGTTTCACGAGAAATGGCATTATTTGAAGCGCATTTATGCATACTGTATATTGCTGTGTATAGGTCAAATTTATATCGCCAATTTCATGGTCTTATGCCAACTTGGCTTATACACAAGTGTAGTTTTAAATTGCATTGAATTTACCCAAAACCGCAGAAGTAAGCGAAAATAACCGAGGGTTGCCTAATACCATGGTAATATTTTCATAGTCCTCAGTTCCAATGATTGTTCTTGGCAATCAAATTGTCCACTTCAACTCAACCCCCTCCCGAAACCATCTGTATCCCACCATGCATTGAAGGCTGAGCTTGGTCAAGTAACATCGTTTGTGTTCTCAGACTCACCGTGCACACGTGCCTATCAAACTGTACAAGATCTTGAGCTCCACCAAAAGCAATCATTCAAACACTCACTGCATTATTTGAGTAACAATAAGACATGGCGCATGATCAGTTGGGCATTGGCCCATATAGTGAAGACACATACCAAAACAACGCGTAGCCTTCTACACTTGGTAGCGTGTGCGTGTTGTCAACAAGATATCGTCTTGATCTAAGGGTGGTGTGTTACAAAACCGTAAATGGCGATCCGCACGCAGCAGCGTTTAATGGGACACAAAAAGTTCAGAAAACAACAGACTGTCGTTACCTTACACATCTTACAGTAAACAAGAACATCTACTATGTAACTCAATCATCTATTATCTTTCCAACATATTAATGATATTAATGATGCATTTGATCAAAATATATTTAAACATATTACAGCCAAAAGGTCGAATAGTGTACCACCTGAGTGCACAGATGGGATTACAAAAGCAGACAAAACAAAATAACATAGCAAGGGACTGTGCAACATCCATAAAACAATGTACCCACCCTGTATGCTTCTCTAAAACTTCTGATTTCTTTAGAAACAAGACTCTTCTTAGCATTATCCATATCAAGACCTTCGAGATTTTCCTGAAAACAATCCGGATGTAAAGCACAAGGGAATAAGAAAAACAACTCAGGGCAGTCACAAGCAGAACAAAATTAAATTTTTTAAACATTTTTGCATATTATGCAGTTCTTTGCTGGCGTCGTTGAAAGACAAATTGAAGTTCAACAGATTCCCATGTCCACAATTCTCGAAATTACAGACTAGTCGTTTATAGAAGACACATACAACAGTTTCTACTCCTAACAAATTGAGTCTAATATTGCCTGATACATTTAGCCAAACAAGCGACTTTTAAATTCGTTTCTAAAAATAATTTTCTACTCAATGTGTTATGCTTGATCAATATTTAATCAGTGGCTTAACTTGCTGCTTCGCAATTCCATGAAATAGTCCTGATGTGAAACAGCAACGTATCCAAAACGTCAGAACTCCCAACAGATAAGACACTTGAAGGTGAGAATTGTCAACAAATACCCCCTTCAGATAAAGAGGAGGCAATAGCAGGTGAAACCGGTTTTCTGCCTTCCCATTGTTGAAAACTGGCACAACTTTGACAGACTGAGAACAGCTTTTGAACAAATCTGTGCGTAGCCTGGGTCAAAGTTTACAGCCAAAATGTAAACAAAGCCAAAAAGCTTTCATGTTTTGGTTGCGTGATACTTCACAGTCAGGAATGAATTTCCTACAAATCTTTGTGAAAACTGGCGAATCACAGGCATCACTGTCTCTAATAAAATGGCAGCATGTGATAAATGTAAGATAAAAAACAGTTGCAAAATCAATTACATGTAAGGTTTGTAGACCTCATGGGATTATACAATCATGGCACTCAGAATCCAAACATCACATTACGCGTGAAAATATTGCAAGCATTTGCAAAATTTAGATAAGTCTAGTCCAACAAATCTGTAGCAAGAGGCCCATAAAATTTGCCAGAGCACGCTGACATGGTCCAATACAACTGAAACATGACACATCTACATTGAAATCACTAGTGAAGCATTCCGCCATATTACTAGTATCATATCTGTAGTACAAAAATTGTAAACTTACTGTACAACCACTATGGCTCTTCTTCATATAAGGAAGTGAATCTACACGAAGAAAAAGAGAAGATCAATAAGATCACCATCAAAATGTCTTGCGATGCAAGCTCATCATATACAGTTAAACATGTTTTAGCGGCCACCTCCATAGAGCAGTCACCTGTGTATAAAGGCCACTCTTCATAGCCCTAAAATGACACTTTCTATAGAAATCAACCTGGACAGAAAGGCCACCTGTCTACATGGGTCCTTTTTTCAGGTCCCAAAGGTGACCGTTAGACAGGTTTCACTCTATCACGAAACAGTATCCAATGGAAAAGAAAATAGAGAAGGTTTCTTAACACCTATGATGCCGCACAGAATTTGACAAGACGGCATGTGACATCATGAGGTGATTTATCGTAGTTTTCCATAAGTAAATAGCATGCAAACTATTGTGGAGCTGTAGAAAAAGATAATCCTCAATGTACCAGCGGAGCAATAAAAAAACTCTGTCAAATTACAGTATAACTCGGTTAATATCACCCCGGATATTATCACGTCTCGGTTATTGTCACGGAAAGTGAATTCCACCGCTCAGTCCCTAAGCTTTTCTCTTATTCTACTTGGTTAGTATCACCTCAGATATTGTCACATCTCGGTTATTATCACGGATTTTCAAAGGGCTTCAATGTTTACACTTGCTTATTGTCATGCTTTCTGTGATTTGTTGCCTTGCTTGAATTTATATACGCCGCAATTGTTGTGAAAGAAAAAGTTGTTGAAGTGTGAAAGTTGATGAAGTGTTTTTTATTGTGTTTGCATCGTTGAGCGTAACAAATCCAAGAAAATGAGTTTTGTGTTGCTTAAATATTTACATAATAGCTCTATTTGATGTTGATACAGACTCGGTTATTGTCAGGACCCCGATAATATCACGTTTACAATTTTCCCGAGGGTGTGATATTAACGGCGTTACACTGTAACAACTTTCTCAAAATGTTTCAAGTGACGAGCCCATATAATAGCCTGTTAGCAATGTGCTTTACAATTTGAGCCAGACTGATGTTAAGTACCTTCGTATTTTCCAGAGAGGACATCGCCATTGTCCAGCACAAGTTTGTTGATATCATCTTGACTACTGTCGTCAAGTGCCTGATTGCCAGAGGAGAGAAAAAATTAGGTCGATATTTCACAGCACAGTTGCATAAACCACACGAAGAATAGAGGTTGGAAGAAATAAAAAGTTTAGAGTGGAGATGAAAAATGGGCATCATATATTTCGTAAAGAACTCCACCAATACAAGGAGTTTGGTTCTGCAGCAAAAGGGTAAATGAGACAAGCCACAGAACGATTGATAAGATGAGAAAACGTTCTAAGCTTTGAAGTCAGTATATCTACATCCTTATCAGTATATCGTATGTTTTCTCCAGGCGACCTTGGAAGGCCAAACTATGTCGTACCCAGCCTTTGCTTGACAAATAATTCAAATTTAATAATGGTCAAAACATTTGATGAATCAGTAAATTTGTCAAAACTATTCTGATTGTGTAAATATTTCTTGCCAAGAAAGAGAACGACGGTTGTAAATAGCAGAAACCGCACAACGGAACATTACTCTACAACATAAAAACAAAACATAAGACATGAAATACAGTCGAACCTGCCTTAATTAACGACACCTTCGTTAAGCGGACACCTCTTCTGGCTAACACGGACAGTGGACTCTTTCCCTTAAAGCTGTTGTATCTTTGTGGTTTAAATTTCAAAATCCTTTATATAAATACATGTGTTGTTCTTAGTCTATTTGCTGACCAAATCAGAGCAATTGTTCAGTTCGGTTCACCCGTGTTATATCCGCGAGCAAACACTTTTGTTTACACTTCACAGAAATCGTAACAGTGAGACGCCAACAACGTCACCGCTATTGTTGCTCTTGATGCGTGTCAAGCTATTAGTCAATTAACGCCCACAAAAGAAATTTCACGCAAGGATGTTTATTGATTCACTGCATTTCCCTACACTCTCCTGGAATATTATTGCTCAACTTTAGTCGAGTCATTGTCTTCCTATTGTCTTTCTCACAAAGCAGCCTAGTCCGTGCAAGATAGATGATGTGAGTTTGTGAAGAAAAAAAAACACTCCGTTTTCCCCCTCTCATAGCATAGACGTCACGTTACCATAGTAACCGTGAGTCAAAAAACCAAAGTAGAGAACCATCCCAACGCAACTCCATAGATTGCTAATCAGCTACAACGGAAACCAAAACCATGAGCCACAGAAAATGTTTTGGAAAGACAATCTAGAGCAGGGCAAAGAACAGTCCGATGCATAATTTACAAAAAATCAACAATCATACCTTTGTAGCAGGATCTTTCTCAACATCGTAATCATCGTCAATATCCTGTTGGTAATCAAAAGCAAACTGCTAAAAATTCTATTGAAGAAATCTGGGAACTAATTACTAATTAATAGCACATTGTGATGCAGTTACAAGCAGTATATCTTCTTTACTTGGGACAAGTAATGAGGGGAAACAACTCACAAATATTTAAATAACTAGAGACTCCACGGGCGATAGCAAAATAAAGTCGCAATCTGGTCAAAAACTGCTGCTGCAAAATATTGTACAATGGTATAAGAGATTTGATCAGCTTCAGGCAATATCGAAACATCTTATTGCCTGATTGATTAATTCGCCAATTTAGCGACATCCTAACATAGAAACGAGTCTGCAACTTGCAGACAGAAGAACATTGAAGGTTTTGAATGCTACATTTAAGTCGAAGCCTAGCCATAGTACAAAACCCCTAGAGGAATCTGAAATACATAGGCGAGTCACGAGTGGTCTTTATAGTCAGGTTAATTGCAACCAAACATATGGTTCGGTAGTACATCGTATGGTAATTAAGCGCAGTTGTCTGCCTACCGCTCCCTCTGCCTTCTTTTCTTCTTTTTTCTTCTGCTTGTATTCGTCTAACTCTGCCCTCGTCTTTGAGTCTACTTTTACCTATCCAACAAGAAAACAATTGTACATCAATCGTCATTCTGCTCCACTCAAATTGCAGAAACCCTGCAGAGAACACTAGCAATGATTATGGAATAGTATTCTACCATGCAGTAGGCAGCATGTAGGCATTACACAACAGTGTGTAGCTAGTCAATTGTCTACATCGTTTGTGAACTGAGGAATCATGTACAACAATCTTGTCATAATTGTCTGAACGTAGGCCGTGGGCCGTGTGCTGTTTCTCGCAAGTCACGTAGTGCAAAATTGGAGAATAGATAAAAACCAGATAATCTTCA